>JAJHSJ010000013.1:66142360-66374238 GCA_021015155.1 Magnolia officinalis
GTTGCTGCCCATTTTTTGCCAAATGGGCCATCTCTATGATCACCTATGATTTGATAGGTCTAGATTGATTGACACATCCACCAATGGCCCAATATATATGGTTGATACCATTTTGCTAAATGGCTAGCACACACTTTACCAAGAAACAATTTACTTTTCTCTTACCAGTTTTGTTTTTAGCTTTTCTTGACCAACCATCCAAAAACAATTTCAATAACTACTTGTAATATTCCCAATAAAAGCTCTAAAACATGACAGGTTTGAATTGAATACCATTAATTTATATAGTAAATGAAGGAGATGAGCATCATCAAAGAAGGCATGAGCCTCTGCATTCATGAGCTGGTGCTTTGTCCATTTTATCAATGTCCTTGATTCTTTTTGAACTACTTTATGTGTCCTATAACTAGAGATGATGTTTCTCTGAGGTAAAAGTTTTGAGGTTATTTTTTTTCTTCTTACTCAATGAATTAATTCAATAGTGATGGTGGAAGTTTCATACTTTTATGCCAGTATGAAACTTTTACTACAACTTCTATCATGAATCCTGATAATAATTATATTCAAACCAAGTGTTGTCCTATTCACTAATCTCCTACTAATAAGTTTGGTAAACCTACATGTGTATAATGGATCCATCTAAACCCCACCCTATTTCCCAACATGCAAATGTGTTGAGATCCCAGCCATCCATCTTGCAGGTCCCACAACAGATGTCACCGCTTAGAAAGTAAGACATCAACTACTAATCAAACAGGTCATGTTGTGATACGCTAAAGGATGTCTTAGAAAAACTGAGCTGAACTTTTCTGGCTGTACATTTTTTGTAAGCTATAGCTCAACTGATTAGTGGATGGGCTGATTTTATTTTATTTTATCAAGGTATCTACTTAGCTCAACTGACTTTTCCTTGCACATGTGTGGACTGAACAAAAATCTTTTATTTTTATGGTTCTCGTGCATGGTTATCCCTAATGAATATCCCTAATGATTCATTTTAATGTATGGCTTTCGTGCCAATGAAATTTATTTTTGTCATATCTTCTCATTTTTTGATATATTGTGAAAAAATATTATTTAGCTGATGATTTTAATATGGCTTTGTCTGTGTGAGGCTTGAAATTAAATTGCAATATCTGAATTGGAAGTGGCCAAACTGCAATGACCTTAGTACTTCATAAAGAGAATGTAAGGCTTGCACCAAAGTTCCAAATTATAACTGAATTTCGGATGGTAATTCCTCAATGTAATTGCTGGGAACTGTACTTTGAACTTTGGAATTTCCATTATTTGAGTTGAGGTTGGCTCAAATATAAATGTTTCTACATTGAGCTTGACATACAAATCTATGTATAAGGCCCACTGTGATGTTTTAAAAATATCCAATCCGTCCATCATGTGAACCCCTTCCTATTTTACATGCCTCCCAAAACTCAGGTGGCCTACACCATATAAAATCATGGGTAAAATCTTGTGGCAGACATGAGTTTTGGAATGGCATGCTTTTTTTAGTGTCCATTCATCCTGGTCAGATGCATCTTCGAATGCATTAGATTCAACATTTAAAAAAAAAAAAAAAAAAATTAAGAAAGAAAAACAGCACGCTTCACATACAATATTTTGAAAGGTTTTTTATGGTGAGTGTTCCCATCCCAACTGTTCCCTTTGGCATGGTCCACCTAAGTGTTGGGTCAGCCTGATCTTTGGGATCCAAGAGGAAAATAAAGGTCACAAATTAATGGTGAAGGAATGAATATCACTAAAACATCACAATGGGCCCCACCCATCGAGTTCTATATATACTTAATGTAGAAAGATTTGTATTTGATCCAGGCCCAAAGGATTTATTTTAGTTATTGAATTCAAATACTCGATAGTGCATCGAAATTTGGCCTAAGATCCGGTGAATTATATATTGATAAATTGTATAGTAAAAAAAGCAAATGTAACTAAGTTTTGTACCCAACTTCTTTCCCAACCATATTCATGTCTAGAGGCCAAGTTTCCCATTCGCCATATGAACACACAAATTAATTCCCTATTTTCTACCCAATTTATACATGTGGGGCCCATGTCTGGTCTATTCAATCCATTTATTTAATGAACCATGCTGTCAAATGATAAAGAGGCTTTAAGAGGTTCAAACCATCTTGCTCTTGGCCAATCAATTTTGATGTCTACTTATATCTGTTATTCAAATATTCTGAACATTTATTTCGAAATCTTTCATTTAAAGTTACTATTTATTTATTTGTTAAAATTATATTACCAAATATTTTATAAAGTATAAAAGAGACATGCTCCAGTACTCTCAGAGCACTATATAAGTTTTCTACTAATTGCATTGGGATGCTTAGTCCAATCCATATTGATCTAGAATGTTCCTTAGGCCCAACGTGTATTTCATGACATTTCATGGCCTATGAAAATTCATCATCCCAATCTAACATATATTAACCACTTGATCAATGGCCCTAAATATGGACAAACAATATCATTTTCATAAAATAGGCCTACACAATAATTTGATCCATCTATTTGTTAGGGACGGGTCATTGATTTCCTATATATAATTCTAAAGAACTACCTTTGTTAGGCAATCAAAACCATCCCATCCATGGCTTGGAGAAAGGATGACTATAGAAAATAAGGCCGAATCAAAGGTAATTGGAAAACAGTGTAATTTTTGCATGGTGACTCATGAAATAAGTTCCAAACTTAATGGATAGTTTAAACAATCAATTGAATCATCCAAGTAAACCAATGTAACCTGAAGCAATATAACTTGGGGGTCATTTGGATGGGAGCCATTTTGATGCCCTGGATATTTCAATTACGGTATTGCAATCCTAGATGTTATAACTGCTGACAATTATAAGTTTTACTTGGGCAACTTCCTACATTAGGTATTACAGTGCCTACATTTGGTTGGCTTACAAGTTGGGAATCATTTGTGATGTACTATTTAATTATTTAGGAAGTGTCCAAGCTTAAATGAATAAATTTAACCCACTCCATCACTTGATCAACTACAACTCACAATGTCAATTGTATATCATGCGATCAGATTGATGGTTGTTGCTCATGCGAATAAAATTTGCACATGTGATCCACAATGGTGAGAGAAATGAATGACCCATATTGATCACACTTCTTGTCATGACTCGTACTCCTTATGCAGAGTGTGAACTCTCAGACCCAAGTTATAGTCTATGACTTGTACACTAAGTGTACATCATTCCCATCATCAAACAATTGCTTCAAGACAGTTAAATGCATTCTATGTTGTCACCACATTAACATATATACACTCATTTGGTTTTGCATCTTTTGTTGAATTTCATTCCATAACATTTACAATCATATAATAAATTGTCAAAATCAGTTTATGTTCACCCATTTGCGATCTTATTAACTAAAATAATCAATCATGGCTCGACAAAGTCATCTTATAAACAAGTCTCAAATTTAGTCCAAATAACAATAATATTAAAGAAAATAAAAAACTAAATATCATAATAAATTTGTAGCATTAATGAATAGTTGTCTAATATAGGGAGCTCATCCTCCACCATATACGGTCATTGTTCTTGAGCATCATCACCAGCCCAGCCTCATTTGTCGGTACTTGACTGGATTGCATGTCTCAATTGCGTTTGTATGGTTATCAATAAAAAAATGTTAGTTGGCCAAGTTAGTGAGTGAACCCAGTATGGTTCATACATATCACAATATAAGATGGTACAATCAAACTGAAATTGTAAGGCCTGACCCAACAACATAAGATATTGTCCGCTTTGCCGAAGCTCACAGCTTAAAAATGCGTCTTGACTGTTAAGGAATGAGCCCACTTATAACCACCACAACTCTAGACAGCTCTTCCAATGTGGGACAAAGTTCAACCTCTACTGTGTATACAATAGCCTGTCAACCACTGGTAACTCGCTCAGGCCCTTAGGCCCCGCCCGCATCAGCGTCCGCCCACGTGTGCGTGCCCACATGTAACCACAGTGACAGGGCGTCACAATATCCTCCACTGAGGGCAGAGTCATCCTCGGCTCTGATACCATTTGTAATGCTCGACCCAACAGCGCAAGATATATATTGTCCGCTTTGCCGAAGCTCATGACTTTAAAAGGCGTCTTGACCATTAAGGAAGGAGCCCACTTATATCCACTACAACTCCAGACAGCTCTTCCGATGTGGGATAGAGTTCAACCTCTACTGTGTGCACAGTAGCCTGCTTGTTGAGAAGTGGAGCCACATCTGGGGCCGACCACGACCAGTCGAGGTTGCGCGGATTTCGTGTCGCAAGTCCTTTCGCAACTGGGATGCGAAAGGAGTTTCGCGGATTTTGTGTCGCAAGTCCTTTCGCAACTGGGATGCGAAAGGAGTTTCGCGGATTTCGTGTCGCAAGTCCTTTCGCAACTGGGATGCGGAAGGGAAGTTTTCAAAACTATAAATTGGGGTCCCTAGGGCTATTCTAGGTTAAGGTAATTTTAGGAAATTATTCTGAGGTGTGGGCAAAGGATTTTCTCTGTACTTCCAAGGGAGAGGTTAGTATATTGCCTTGTAATCTTCGTTTCTCTTCATAGTGGAATTTTGCATCCGTGGTTTTTTACCCTAGTTTGGGGTTTTTCTACGTATATCTTGTCTTGTGGTTTGTTTTGGATTGCTTTGATCTATTTCTAGTTTATATTTCTTCTTGTCTATCGTTTGTGGGTGAGGCCTTAGATTGGATCTAGGATCACTGCGTTGTTGGCGTGCTGCGCAACAACTGATATCAGAGCTATTGGTTTAATTCTATTGGGAGCGATGGCAGAAGATGGAAAACTAGAATTGAGAAGTTTGATGGTTCAAACTTTGCCTTCTGGAAGATGCAGATGGAGGATTATCTGTATCAGAAGGACCTCTATATTCCTCTAGGAGGAAAAGAGAAAAAACCAGAAAAGTTGACAGATGATGAATGGTTTTTTACTGGATAGGAAGTTTCATCTTAATGGAAGCCCTAGCCACCATGTAATGAAAGCCCTCAGCATCCAACAGGTTCATCTTATGAAACAGCTATTCAACATGAAGATGTCAATGGTGGGAGCGTGGCTGAACATCTAAACGAGTTCAATACAGTCACGAGCCAGTTGGAATCCGTTGGCATTGCTTTTGAGGATGAGGTCAGGGCGTTATTGATCTTATCCAGTTTGCCAGACAGTTGAGATGGTTTGGTGATTGCTGTGAGCAATTCTTCAGGATCGACAAAGCTAAAATTTGATGATGTGGCCGGTCTAATTCTCAATGAAGAATATACAAGGAAGGCATCAGGAGTTTCAGGGGATTCAGGGAATGCTCTAAACGTTGAAGGAAGAGGAAGATCGCTGAACAAAGGAGGCAATAAACACGGGCGTTTTAAGTCAAGGAATAAGTCCAAGGGACCGAAAGACAAAGACGGGTGTTGGCATTGCGGCAAAAAGGGGCACATGAAACGTGATTGCAGGGCGCTCAAGAAACAAGAAGGAAGCTCTCAAGGTGGGAAAGATTCAGTGAATCTGTCTGAGGAGAGCGACACAGAGGCGTTGATCTTGTCTCTTGATGCGAGGAATGAGTCTTGGGTTATAGACTCGGGTGCTTTCGTTTCATGCTACTTCGTGTAAGGAAGTTCTGCGTGATTATGTGTCAGGTGACTTTGGGAGAGTCTACCTGGGTGATGATGAGCCGTGCAATATTGTTGGAAAGGGAGATGTTCATGTAAATCAGAAAGACGGAACGGTCTTGAAATTGAAGGATGTCAGACATGTACCGAGTTTGAAACGTAATCTGATCTCAGTGGGACAGTTGGCTGATACCGGTTATGTGACGACATTCACCAGTGATACCTGGAAGATCACAAAAGGTGCCTTGGTAATATCTCAAGGTAAAAAGGAAGGTACTTTGTACGTGACTTCAGGATCGTATAGTTCACTCGCAGCCGCATCAACTGGAGTGAATGGGCAGTTATGGCATCAGAGGCTGGGACATATGAGTGAGAAAGGGATGAAAGTGCTATTGTCAAAAGGGAAGCTACCAGGGCTGAAGTCTATTGACTTGGAATTCTGCGAGGACTGCGTGTATGGCAAGCAGAAGAGGGTAAGCTTCAAGAAGACGGACGGCTCCAAAGACACATCTGTTGGAGCTTGTACACACTGATGTGTGGGACCGGCACAGGTATTATCTCTTGGTGGCTCACGTTATTTTGTTACCTTTATTGATGATGCTAGTAGAAAACTGTGGGTCTACTTCTTAAAACATAAATCTGATGTATTTGATGTATTTAAGAAGTGGAAAGTTATGGTAGAAAATGAGACAGGTAAAACAGTAAAGTGTCTCAGATCTGACAATGGGGGAGAGTATTGTAATAAGAGGTTTGAGGAGTATTGTGCAGCAAATGGAATCAAACAACAGAAAATGATTTCAGGGACACCACAGCAGAATGGTGTGGCTGAGCGCATTAACATGACCATCCTTGAGCGCACCAGGAGCATGACCTTACATGCAGGGTTGCCCAAGACCTTTTGGGCAGATGCTGTGAAGACTGCGGCATATCTCATCAACCCTCAGCACCATTGGATGGTGGGCTACCAGAAGAAGCGTTGACTGGGAAAGAAGTGAACCTTGCACATCTCAGAGTGTTCGGTTGCACTTCATATGTTCACATTGATGCAGAGCACATAAATAAGTTGGATGCGAAATCCAGGAGGTGCACGTTTATAAGCTATGGGCAACATGATTTTGGCTACAGGTTTTGGGATGCAGAAAACAGAAAAATCATCAGAAGCAAGGACGTAGTCTTTAATGAAAAAGTGATGAATAAGGACAGTGTGCAGGAAAATAAGGCCGAGAAAAAGGAATTCGTAGAGTTGGAAGAGTTACCGGACATGGGTGTTACAGTGCCACAGGATGAGGCAGAGCCGCATACACCAGTTGTGAGGAAGTCTACTCAGGAGAGGAGACCCACGGTCCGATACTCACCCTCCTTACATTATCTACTACTGACAGATAATGGTGAGCCAGAGTGTTTTGAAGAGGCGTTACAGTCAGATATACGGGTTAAGTGGGAGCAGGCCATGGATGATGAGATGGACTCTCTTGAGTCTAATCGTACATGGGAGCTAGTCACTCTACCCAAGGGTAAGAAAGCTCTTCATAACAAGTGGGTTTACAGACTGAAGGAGGAGCACGATGGTTCGAAACGGTACAAGGCCAGATTGGTTGTGAAAGGGTTTCAACAAAAGGCAGGTATCGATTTCACTGAAATATTTTCACCGGTAGTGAAAATGTCTACGATTCGCATGGTCTTGAGTATAGTGGCTTCAGAGGACTTACATCTAGAACAGCTAGATGTTAAGACAGCCTTTCTTCATGGGGACCTTAAAGAAGAGATATATATGCATCAGCCGACAGGATACGTGGCACCAGGTAATGAGAACAAGGTGTGCAGACTGAAGAAGAGTCTATATGGCCTGAAGCAGCCCCGAGCAGTGGTACAAGAAGTTCGATAGTTTCATGTCGGGAAACGGTTTTAGGAGATGTCATGCAGACCACTGTTGTTACTTGAAGAAGTTTGATACGTCATACATCATCCTTCTTCTGTACGTTGATGATATGCTTGTGGCTGGCTCAAGCATGGAAGACATCTCAGATCTCAAAAGACAATTGTCTAGAGAATTTGCCATGAAGGATTTAGGAGCTGCAAAACAAATCCTAGGCATGAGGATAAAGCGTGACAGGGAAAACAAGAAATTAGTTTTGTCACAGGCAGAGTACATAGCCAAGGTACTTGATCGATTCAATATGGGAGGTGCTAAGCCGGTTAGCACTCCATTAGCCAACCACTTCAAGCTATCTAAGGAGCAAGGTGCAAAGACGCAGGAGGAACAGGACTACATGGCTAAAGTCTCATACGCGTCAGCTATTGGGAGTCTCATGTATGCTATGGTGAGCACGAGACCAGACATTGCTCAAGCAGTGGGAGTTGTTAGCAGGTTCATGAACAACCCCGGGAAGGAACATTGGGAAGCTGTGAAGTGGATCCTTAGGTACTTGGTAGGTACTAAGGACGTAGGGCTGTGTTATGGTGGATCGAAAATCAAGTTACAAGGCTACGTGGATTCAGATTTGGCAGGAGATATCGACAGCAGAAGAAGCACTACGGGTTATGTTTTTACTCTGGGTAGTGCTGCAGTCAGTTGGGTCTCTCAGTTACAAAAGATAGTATCTATCAGTACGACAGAAGCAGAATATGTTGCGGCTACAGAAGCATGCAAGGAGATGGTGTGGATGCAAGGTTTTATGGAAGAGTTGGGTAAGAAGCAAGCAGATTGCAAGCTGTACAGTGACAGTCAGAGTGCAATACACTTGGCTAAGAATTCAGCCTTTCATTCAAGGACCAAGCATATTGCCATCAGATATCACTTCATACGTTCGTTACTGGAAGATGGATCGATTGCTCTGGAGAAGATTCATACAAGTGAGAATCCTGCGGATATGCTGACCAAGGCGGTCACAAGGGAGAAGCTGAAGCTCTGTTCAGCTTTGATTGGTCTTCAGGCTTGAAGACGGGGAGGTGGTGCACTCCGGATGAAGAAGACAAAGGTTTAAGGAGATGTGTCTCCAAGTGGGAGATTGTTGAGAAGTGGAGCCACATCTGGGGCCGCCCACGACCAGTCGAGGTTGCGCGGATTTCGTGTCGCAAGTCCTTTCGCGGATTTCGTGTCGCAAGTCCTTTCGCAACTGGGATGCGGAAAGGGAAGTTGCCAAAACTATAAATTAGGGTCCCTAGGGCTATTCTAGGTTAAGGTGAATTTTAGAAAATTATTCTGAGGTGTGGGCAAAGGATTTTCTCTGTACTTCCAAGGGAGAGGTTAGTATATTGTCATGTAATTTTCGTTTCTCTTCATAGTGGAATTTTGCATCCGTGGTTTTTTACCCTAGTTTGGGGTTTTTTCACGTATATCTTGTCTTGTGGTTTGTTTTGGATTGCTTTGATCTATTTCTAGTTTATATTTCTTCCTGTCTATCGTTTGTGGGTGAGGCCTTAGATTGGATCTAGGCTCACTGCGTTGTTGGCGTGCTGCGCAACACTGCTAACCACTGGTAGCTCGTCCAGGCCCTTAGGCCCCGCTCACATCAGCGTTCGCCCATGTGTGCCCGCCCACATGTGACCACAGTCAACTGCAATAATAGCTCGCCCAAGCATCCAGCCCCGCCCATCGCCCCCGCCCACATTGAAGCAGTGACCGGGGCGTCACGGAAATAGTGTGTATGCAGTATGAGCATGGATGTAGAGATAATGAGGTGCATATCAAGTGAGATGATCATCTACTTGCTTAGGTTGGATATCTATCAACCTGAAAACTATACCCGATACACATCCATCATAGGTAGGCATGGGCAATTTGTACCCATCAAACATATCCACTTAGGTAGGCGTGGGTAGTCATACATCTACTCCGCTAATAGGCTTCCACTAACGTGGGCATCTGATAATGAATCTACTAGGTCTAACCATCCAAGGAGATGCCCCTGGAACTCAAGGCACAATCGAGGTGTGCATGCATTTGCTATGAATGCATGTATTGCATACTTAATGTCTATGCATCGTCATGAGCAATCAACTGATACATCTCTCTCTGAGAGGAAACAATAAGATCAAGATATCCATGTTTAGCATGTTCATACATTCATTATACATCATAAACATATGTTATAAAGTTTATGATAACACAACAATGATTCAATTAATCATGACAATCACATCATTCATATCAGCCACAACGATCACATCTCCTATCTTAACCGTATAGGTACGAGACACATTGGGATTCACTCACCCATTTATGATAGGGTCGAATAATCAAATGATTTAAAAACTATACTTCAAATTCCTATTAAGATGTTTAGCACACCACAATTCAATCACATTATCCCAATAGGTGGGGTTCACCTTTGATTAAAGCAAGATTACATAACATTAATTCTTAAATTTAAATTTGAAAAATAATAAAGGTTGTCAATCAAAGCAGTCTATCGATCGATACAGCTCAAAGGCCTTCGATCGATCGTTCGATTAATCTAACCATGGATCGATAAAATTTGAATTTAGTTCTTTAAGTCTCTAGACACTTTTCGTCACTTTAGATCGATTGAACCCTGCTCATTGATAGAGCAAGTTAGGTCGGATTAAATTAGTTTGCTCACTGGACAAAAATGGTCGACTTAGGTCAATATGTTTGATCGATTAAGATCGTTCGAGGTTCTCCTCAATTGATTAAACCTTGATTTTGATCAATCGAAATGAATTTTGAATTATGACTTTTGGTCTCCGGATGAAAATTGACATCTTTGATCGATCAATTAAAGTCAAATAGGTTCTGCCTGTTACACTATCCAATTTTCCAAAAATAACTTTGGGTTTCTCATTTTTTCTTGCTTTTGTAATTTTAATAAATTCTTGGATTTTGGCCCAACCAATCCAATGGTTTCTCTAGTCATCAAATTCGGATTAACCAAGGTTCGTTTGGATCCGTAATACCTGGAATCTACCATTGTTGATGATTGTCTTTCAATGAAAATCCATTATTATCTAGGAAACTCGTGAATTGCTTTGGAAAATCCATCAATTGGATTACTCTAATATTTGAGGCCTTAATTTGATTTCCTAAACTGAAATGACTGGATTTCTCGTCTATCTTTTCTGTTGTATGAACTTATGTAAAAACTATTTTCTTTCGTCAAAACTTTCTTATGAATCAAACAATGATCATAGGATTAATCCGATTCGGTCATTGTTTTGATCAGGGACTGTTTTAGCTAGCTAGGAAAAAAATTAAAAATAAAGGATGGTGATGAAACTTACCGGTGGATTTCTCATTCACATGCCTCTCTCTCTCTCTCTCTCTCTCTCTCTCTCTCTCTCTCTCTCTCTACTGCTTTATGAGTTTAGGATTTTCTATAGGAATTTTTTACAGTTCTTTCCTTTAAATAAAGAGAGAACCCGACTATCCATCATGTGAGTCCCACCCTTGGTTGCTCATCCCTCTCAAAAATTATTTTTTGTTGGATGATCCTAATAGTCCATTTAATGCTTAAGAAAATGGATGGTCCATGTTGATAATACTATAAATGGTCCAATCATTTCTAGGCCAACATCATTTTGGTCTCACCTTTGATTGTTGACCATTTACAGAAAATCGTCTTCGTTAAATGATTCCAATCTTTCCGTCAGTAGTGACTAGGGAATTGACGGTCAATATTGATCAAGTTACAAATGTTCCGATCATTGATTTTATGAGAAACATCATGTGGGTTACACTTTTTAATGCACATCCCTCTAAAAATCATTTTGATTGGTAATCCTAACTTCCAATCAATGCCTAGGAAAAGAGGGTCTATATTAACCATACCACAAATAGTCGGGTCATTGATCTATGAGATTCATAATGTAGGTTACACTCTTGATTGCACATCCTTTTTGAAAAATCACTTTGGTTGCATGCTCATAACTTCCAATCCATGCTTAGGAAAATGAATGGCCTGTATTAATCCTATTAAAAATGGTCCAATCATTGATGCAGACCATTTATCATTTAGTTCCCACCCTTGATTGCCCTACTTTCTTAGAAAATCACTTTGGTTGAATGATCCTAATATTTCAATCAATGCATAGGAAAAGCTACAGCCCATATTGGCCATGCTACAAATGTTGAACTCATTCATCTATGACATCAACAATGTGAGCCCACCCTTTATGCCCATCCCTCTTAAAAAATCACTTTAGTCCGATGATCCTAACCTACAATCAACACCTAGGAAAATGGACAGTCAATATTGATCATATTAAAAAAGGTTCAACCATTAATCTAGATTTCCATCATGTGGTCTCACTTTGATTGTCCATTCTTCTCAAAAATGACTTGGATGACTAATCCTAGCCACCCAATCAATCAAAAGGAAAATGGATGTTCCATATTGACTATAATATGAATAGTGTCATCATTGACTTAGACCCTCCATCATGTGTGACCAACACTTATCATTATCTATATCCTCTCAAAAAAATCACCTTGGTCTAATGACCCTATGGGAAGATATGGAAAATCTTTGGTGGGTAGTGCAATTCCATCATATTTTGGAATCAAAAGTGTCCATTTTGTAGGCATTGCAATACCCTGTGGGCATTTAAATTAGTGGGATATATTTTCAATACCTATCATTCTCCAAACATCGTGATCATGAGAGTATAGTGAGTATTATAATAGTCAGGTGTTCAAATTGCCACAATCCAAATGACACCTTGTAGTAGTCCTCAAAGACACTGGAACATTTCTCAAATTTATAGAAATTATACTTCAAATAAAATTTAAAGAATGAATACATTACTTTTTTTTCAATTTTCTCCAATATCTCAATCCAATATAAAGTATTTTAACATGTACACCCTACAATACATGCATAGAGACATACATATATAATACGATACGTGTGTGTGCGCCCGTATGTGTGTGTAATTTTAGACATCTAAGAAATAATGGAAAAATAATTCTTAATTAATATCATTGATGTACATTTATCTTAATTTAATAAACACAAATTTTTAAATTTATGTAAAAATAAATTTAATAATACATAAAAGAAATGTAACAAAAAGTTTCTAAAAACTTTAAGATAATTGGAAAAAATCAATTATCTAAAATATCTCTTTGAATAAAATATATCCAAATACTAATTCCCATATATGGGGTTATGGCCTTTACATTAAAGAATTAAGTTTGAGGATATATGTATGACCCTTTTATAGAGTTCAGCTATACGTTAAGGATGAAAGAGATATTAGGGAAGATGGCCAAACAATGACACGTGTCCTAAATGAAGGGATAAATTTGTCTTAAAATTAGTGAAAATAGATAACTGAAATAGTAATAGGTGAGAATAGTGAAGGTAGGTAAGGAAAATATATAACTAAGTTATAATAGTAAAAGTTAGCTAGTAAAGCTAGTAATGAATGAAGAGGTATTTGAGAATAGTAGAAGTAAGGAGAGTGGAGGTGTGTGACAATAATAAAAGTGGGTAAAAATTCTGAAGTATGTGACTATATTTTATTATGGTGTAAGGCATATACTATTTATATAAGATCAAAAGTAAGGTTCAAATTAAGATGAGATAAAAATGGTGATGTATCTAAATAGATCATAACTGTAGTGGGGGCCACTGGTATGCTCAATCTAAATATATATCAGATCATTCAAACTATTAATCACATGGGGCCCATCTAATAAAAGTCGTACCATGTATTGATTAACTTTCAACAGTTGATGATAAAATGATTTCTTTGAATAGTTCTATTTCTATGTGACAACCATAAGTTCATCTTGTGCATAGACAAAACATTCACTTATGACTGTTTAATTAGTGAACATGAAGGAACAATAAGGAGAGGTTTTTCTGTTTTCTTTCGTGATATGATAGGTTACTCTAGGTCCTTTTTTCCTGCGTTTCCCGAAAGCAGGTTCTGTAAGTATTTTCTCATTTATGGGAAATAGCCTTTTTTATTTATTTATTTTTTTAAAAAAAAAAAAAAGAGAAAAAAAATACTTATCAATGGTCTTAATGTAATGGCAAATTCAGATAGTTAGAATTGATAAATAAATAAGTTTTTTAAGCATAGCATTGACCAGACGATTGTAACCATCCAATAATTTCAAAGGTCATGAAAATATGAGTAATTTATATCAAGCATATGTAGAATGTTGACCACTGGTTTATCATCCATCATATGGGCACAACATTTATTTGTGCATGAATCTAAATAATCACTTTAATTGGATAATTCTAAGATTGATGGCTAGAAAAAATGAATGTCTGACCTACTAATGAAAGGTCAAGATATCTCATTTATGCATTCATTATGCCAATGCTATTGGATTTTGAAACTTACACTTATGAGCAGCCTTTAACAGGGATAGTAGGACTGAAGAGAGGGTAGAGGTGCGGGGTCTTCCATCTCTATCCTTCCATCACTAACATCCCTACCTTACAAGTGGCACTTGTTTTGGTGGTTAAAAATAGTTGACTTAGCGAGAACAATATGTGGACTAATATTATTGAAAACCCATGTGGTTTGACAATGATAGTAGTTGTTTGATTGGTCCAATTTCAATTTTTTTTTCTCCATTTACTTTCCAACCACTGCTGTAATGACTATAAATATTTGATATTCATGCAATCAGTAGTTCCCACCAGAAATAAATTGCCTGGTGACCGAATCACCAAGGATATTTTAGGATTTGATTGGGTCACATGTTGTTGTTGAAGATTGGAGCTCACGTAAAGCATATTTAAATGTTGTTCAATCGAGTACATAACAGGCCCCACCTCTACCAGCAGCATGTGGCCCAATCAAATCCCACGGCGTTGGGTCATTAGGAATATATATCCTTGGTGATTCGTCACTAGGTAATCCTCTACCAAATCAAGTTGAACTGAAAATAGTTGTTTTACCAATTTTCTCCTCCCACTACTATTCTTAATGTTTTTAAGGTTGTTATATCATTTACACTTTGTTTTTAACTTTTGTACACACCTCCCATCTATTTCACACAAGAAAATCAGGTCTATTAGCACCATTTTATTTGAGAAAATTTTCATTTTTCATAAACAACCCTAGGGCTCTCTATCGTGTGTGTGTGTGTGTGTGTGTGTGTGTGTGTCATCCGACCATCCAGTTGGGTTAAACCACCGCATGCCCAAAAAAATCAGGCTAATCCAACAATTAGGTCAGACATAATCATATGAATTTGGAGGTTTTGGGGTGGTTGTGATTGTCCATTGCATCTATGGTGAGGCCCACTTAATGATTGGATCAACCTGATTTTTAGGGCATTTTATTTGTATGGTGGAGGGATCGACAGAGAGTACTGTGTTCATATGGTAGAGATTCCTCGAACCCCTCCTAATTTAGGGAGGTATCTTCAAAATTGAAAAGAGAATGCCAGCATTTCTAATTATCATGCAACAGAGGGCAGTATGTGCAAATGACATACGAAGTGGTGTTGTTATATATTTCTCTTAGATCTTATAATAATTCCTTTATTGTAGCCAATGTTTTGTCAATTTGCTACATCTGGGCCACACATAGCACATGATGTCTACTAATAGGTAGGTGGTAGGTAGGTAGATTGAGAGAGAGAGAGAGAGAGAGAGAGAGAGAGAGAGAGAGAGAGATTTTTATTTATTTTTATTTTTATTTCTCCCCCTCTTTGACAAGAAGTACAAAGGTGTAAAATAGAATGAGAATGATAGCTAAGAGTTTATATTGGCACTCGTGGGCCCCATATGGTGTGTATAGATGATATCCAACACGTCTAAAAGGTGCACTCCACTGAGATAATCAGACTCATTAAATACCAGGCCCATCTAACCATCAAATGGGGCACACCTTGGACTCCAATGAAATAACTTCTAGAAACCTACAAATTCAAATGGTGGGACCCATTTATCAATTGGACTGGATTGATCTTTGGGCAGTCCTATCATCCTAGTGGACACACATTTTGTACAGGTTGGATTCCATACATGCACTGCGTGTGGACCCCACCACTTGAATTTGGGATGCGTTTTGGGTAGTTGGACATTATTTCCTATTGTGTAGCCAGATTGTTGATTGGATTGACCTCATGTTTTAGCTACGTGAACATCACAGTGGGGCTCACCTTTTGGATGGGTTGGATGTCATCTAGACATCATTCGGGACAATGCAATATATAAGTCCAATCAACAAGCAAAATCCCAGCCTACCAATATTGGACATTTTCTAAATTGAATGTGGATCGTGGCCGTACATTTTTTAAAACTGTGCATCGGCAGGCCACGTAATGGAAGGTTAGAAACTTAGAATTATTATATAAATGATGGTTTTGTGGTGGGCCTCGTGGCAAAACAAATCAATGGTCTGGACTTGTTTGATGCTTTGATTCCATGCAAACTCATTTGGAATTATCTGATCTTCCACCCAAGGATGTGACATATATAGTATAATGGGTTTTTCAGTTTTTGTGTGTGGGGCTTGGATCAGCGATTTAGACCATTCATTTATGGGTCCCTGGTATGGACGGAGCTTGCCTCGAAAATTCCCTTTGAAAGGAGCCCTTTGGCTACCAATCCATGCTATAGACACGTGTGTGACGCACGTGTGAGTTTTAAGCTCTATACATGAAAACTCCTCTTGAAAATACTAGTGTTGTTTTAAATAAGAATTTAAGTCTTCAATCTTGATTAATTAAGAGAGAATCACTTGTACAAGTGAATTAATCAGATGGGAGAGGATTAGGGGTTACCTGACTAACACATTAGTGGGCGTTACCCTAACCGTATGGGGCCCACCTTGATGAATTTTTTGTATATCCACGCTGTCCATCTGTTTTAGTATCTCATTTTATGACTTGATCCCAAAACTTAATCAGATCCAGATCTCAGTTAGACCACACCACTAGAAAATGTGGTGATTGACCATTAAAAACTTATTTTAGGGCATAAAAGTTGTGGATCAAGGTGATCCTTGTATTTTCCCTTCATCCATCCAGGTCTGTTTGGCCTTATTAACAGGTTGAATTGCAAATAAACATTACTGTGAGCCCTGGGTATTTTTTAATGGTGGGCATTCATTCACCACTGTTTCATGTGGTATGGCGCACATCTCAGATTTACATCTGCTTAAGTTTTGGGACCACATCATAAAATGATATGGAAAAGCAGATGGACAACATGGGTATACAACACATTCATCAAAGTGGGCTGCCCACTAACGTATTACCCACGTATCACCTAATCCACTCCCTGACAAATCAGCACTTGTAGCTAGAGCTGGAATGAACTAAGTTAGCTCGTTAACTCACTCGACTCGACTCAGCTTGAAACTAGGTTTGGATGGAGTCTAGCTGTTTTTCAGAGCTTGGAAATTTTTTGAGACCGAGCTGGGCTGATCAGCTTGGCTTGGAACTTAACTCAAACTTGATTCAGTTCGAATCGGATTAACTCGGTTTGGGTCACTTAATATAAATAGTCCCCCTAAACCCTAACTCCCTCTCTCTATCTCTGTCTGAGCTCTGACCCAAGCTTGTCCCTGCCCACCATCCCTACATCCTCTCTCTCTCTCTCTCTCCATTGTTTTTAGGGCGACCGGCCTTCACTACCTCTGAGCTCGTATGGCCCTTGCTGCCTCCAAAAGCTCAAGCTCGAACTTGGCTTGAGTTAGCCCAAGCTATTGACTGAACTAAGCCAAGTTGGCTAGTCAGGCTCGAGAATTGAGCCGAGCCGAATTTGAGTTGGGCCAAGCTCAACTCGGTTCAGCTCAGTGTCTAGCTCTACTTGTATCCTCTCCATGGGCGAGCTTTCATGTTGCATTATAAGGTGATATCAAAGCCTCTTCATGTGTGAGTTCTTATATTACAATTTAAAAAATAATAACTCAAACATATTATGATATAAGAGCCTCTCTACTTGCTAGTTTTTATGTTACATTTTCCACATGCACCAATGGCGGCTAGTTAGGTCAGAGAGTCATTTCATGGACAATGGTACGTCATGACCTGCATAATTAATTAAAGTAAATGTAAATGTGGTTATTGAAAGTCGTGTATGAGTCTTATTTCCAAGAACATGACCTATGGTAAACACTAGTTGGTGCATCTTGTGATACTTGAAGCACTATGAAAGTAAAATGTTCAAGATGAAAGAGCAATGGTTACAATGCATGCAGTAAGCTAAGACTTTAAGGCCTCATTTGGATAGCACCAGATAAGTAACTTTTTTAATTATGTAAGTTAATAAGTTTAATTTTTTTAATTAAGTTCGACTATTGATGAATGGATCCAATATCCATCGGTGTCATATTGAGAAATCCACCCGGTCATGTTTTTTTAGATTAATCCTGTCAACCATTTTATTCAACTCAGTTTAGGTGATAGGCCAAAATATGATGTACATCCAATACTCAAGTGAGCCACACAACTTCCAATAGTGGCATCAAACAACCACTGTTGAAATTGTGCCTAGACTTGTACACGAGTCAAGTTAGGTCGATTAGCTCGCTCGTCTCGGCTCGGAAAAGCTTGACCTGCGTCGGCTCTAAACTAGATTTGGACCGAGTGGAGCTGATTTTTAGAGCTTGAAAATTTTTCATTTTTTAGTATGGTTCACCTGAGTTTTTTTATTTGGTTCATTTTTTGGCCAATGCTCTGAAATGAACTGGATAAATAGATGAAGGGAGTGGATATATAAGACATATCAAGGTGGGTCCCACAATCATGGCTTTACCAAATTGGATGTTTCAACAACCCAATGTGAGACTTTTTACATGAGATATTTTAAAAACATACTTATCCACTTATTAAGTATAAACTTAAAGTAGTTTGGATAATAATTACTTTAAAAAAGTAACTTATGCCTTAAGTAGCTTATCTTAGTTTCTACTTAATCACTGGATACACATGTTTGGTAAGTAAAGCATGCATCTAGGGTTAGTGAAACACTCAATATGATAATGTCGTGACAGTGGGGTCAACATTAATGTATGTGTTATATATCCACTCCATCTATCTATTTTTCTAGCTCATTTTAGAGTATTGACCCAAAAATAAGCCTCATCCAAATCTCAAGTGGACCACACCATAGGAAAAAGTGATCAGTGAACACCCGTCACTAAAAACTTCCCAAGGCCTACCATAATGTCTATTTACCATCGACAAGGTCATATAGACAAGGATGAAGGAAAAATACAAATAGCAGCTTGGTCGAAAATTTTTGTGATTCCCAAGAAGTTCTTAATGGCAAGACTAGGATGAAGGGAAAACACAAATATTAGCATGATCCGATACTTTTGTGGCCCAGATAAGTTTTTAATGGCAAGCATATAATCATCATGTTTTTTTATGGTATGGTCCACCTAAGATTTGAATATACCTCTTTTTTTGGTTCATGATTTAAAATGAGCAAAATAAATGGACCACATTGACAAACAAAACATACATCAAAGTGGGTCCAACAGTCACCGCTTGACAGAACAGGCGGTTACGTGACCCTGGCCTTGCTGGAGTGAATTGCTGGGTGAACCCAACTCCACATGTCTAGGGTCCACCGTGATGTTTCTTACAAATCCACCGGATCCATCCATTTTACCAAATCAAGTTAGAAGGTGGACCCAAAAATGAGGTGATCCAAAGCTTAAGTGAGCCACATTGAAGGAAAAAATGGAAATTGAACTACCACCATTGAAATCTTTCAAAGGCCCACTGTGATGATTATATGCCATCCAAGCCAGTCATAAGGTCATTCCTACCCATAAGATCATATGAAAAAATGGGTGGACAAGTGGATATTTCAAAAAAAATAAATTTGTGGGTCACATAATTATTTCAACGGTGGAAGTTCAATACCACTGTATTAAGTGTTGTGTTTCCCTTGAGTGTTGGATGCGCTTCATATTTGGGACCACAGCATAAAATAAGATAATAAAAATGGTGGATAGGGTGGATTTCTCAAAAATATTATGGTGGGATACTTCAATTTTTATAGCCAGAGGGTTCTAAAGGTGAGGCTTAATAATACCTTTTTTAAGCAGTGTGATCCACCTGAGTTTTTTGGTTCTTTATTATATTTGAACACGCCAATTAAAATGAGCTGAAAAAATGGGTGGACATAGTAGATTTCTCAGAAACATTATGGTGGGCCACATGACAATGGGTTTGGTTTCAACAATGGGTAATTAATACCATTGTTGCAAGTTATGTAGCCCACTTGAGTATCAGATCTACCTCATATTTACACTCATCCCTTAAAATGATATAAATAAAATGATTGATACGGTGAATTTCATTTCCCAATATGGCACATCCATTCATCAGGCGTACACCACTCACCATGGTATAAGTTATTTTTTGCAAGTTGAAAATCAAAATAAAATAAAATAACTTATGAAAATAAATTACTTTGTGTTATAAGTTATTTAAGTTTATAACTAAACTAAAGTTGAAAAAGTAACTTATTAACTTAACATAAGTTAAAAAAGATATTTATTAGGCAGTATTCAAAAGAGCAATAAGATAAGTTACTTGAGGTATAAGTAACTTATCATCCAAACAGCCTAGGGACTAAAAAGATCATAGGATTCATTTAATGCCTTATTTTCCTTACCAAATGAGGATTAATCTCTTCTATCTTAGTTAATTAAGATAAACACTTCTGTGCTAAATTAATCAGATTTAAGAAATTACAACTCTTCATCGCTTAGATGAATTAGTAGCCGTTAAGGCCAATGACTTAGACCCAAGCCTGACCTTGGCCCATGAGCCTGGACCTATCCAATTAAGGACTTTCTTTTCTTATAGTATGGTTAATGGGCTTTCATCCTAGGCCCACTGTCATATCCTATTCGAGCTTTTCACTCCAAACTGAGTTATATTTCGTAGAAATTTTAGGTCCCATACAAATGAGGTATGAACGGCCTTGATTGAGGCTGTGTTGTTGTGAACCTGAGCCCACTACAGTTATTCTAATGACCCACAACATGACAGCATTAAAGGGCTGATACAAGTTCGGTCCATTGTGTGGTGGGCCTAAAAGTACTTCTGCCCACCAATTTAGCAAGAAGGGCCCAATAAACTCATTAGGTGGGCCACACGGTACAATGAGTCAGACCACCCACTGTCCATTGATTTTGACAGTGTAGCCCGCATGACACGTGGACGGTCCCGGTTTCTGCTCTGCATGGGACCACATAGGGAGATTAAACATGTACCGTTGAAAACTTCTTATAAGCAATGGAAGTTTTGGATGCAGCTGATACTTGTATTTTACTTTCATCCATATATTATATGAACTTATGAACAGGTTGGATGACAAATAAACATCTTGGCAGGCCCAAAAATTTTTTAACGGTGGACATTATTAGCATCATTGCTTCCTTTAATGTGGTCCACCTGAGCCTTTTAACTGCCTCGTTTTTTTATAGTAGGCTAAACTGATTTAGAAAATGTATAGGCAATGTGGATAAAATCTATACATTACGGTAATATATATGTTATCCAAGCCGTCCATCTCTTTACTCTCATCATTTCATGGTATGTATATAAAAATTAGTCAAATCTAAAGCTCAAATTGACCACACCAAATAATAAACTTGTATTGCATTAAATATATGAATCTAGATGCGGATTTCCTGTTAAAGCCTTATACATGAAGATACTGAAATGGAAATCTAAGTAGGGTCCACTGTGATGTTTATGAGAAATCTATCCAACTCATCTTCTTTTTTTTTTTTAGCTCATTTTAAGACTTGAGACCAAAATTTAGAAGGATACAAGATTCAAGTGGGCCGCACTATAAGGAAAAAAGGTTTGTATGATAATTACTACCGACAGTGATGTTTACATACCATCCATACCGTTTGTAACGTCAGATGAAAAAACATATATTAGACATATGGGCCCCACGGATATTTCAACTGTGGACGTTTAATCTTCATGTTTTCAGCCCACTTGAGTATTGGATCCAGCTCATTTTTTTTATTTCTAACAAACAATAGAGCCCACCTAAGTGGATTTCTCACAAAAGAATAGACCGTGTATTTCTCACAAACAGGAGGGCCGCACCTAGGTTTACAGCGCAGAATCTTCCGCCATTGAATGTGAGAAATCCACCGTCTGCGAAACGGATGCGGATTTCCCGGGAAGCCTTTCCCCGAGGGACGCGGATTGCGTCCTACCCCCGCCCGGACGGTAATCAGTCCGGGCAGTGGGGCCCACCGTTATGTAAGTGTTTTATCCACGCCGTTGAATGATTTTTTCAGATAAATTTAGTATGTCAATCAAAAAATGAGGCAGGTCCAACGCTTGAGTGGACCACAAAGTGGGGATTGAACGTCCACCATTAAAAGCTTCTTGAGAGCCAGAGAAGTTTCGGATCAAGCTGATATTTGTGTTTTCACTTCATCCACGTCTACATGACCTTATGAATAGGTTTCATGGTTTTAAAAAAAAAACATCACGTGGTCCTTAGAAAGGTTTCAACGGTGGGTGTCATATCAGTGCAGGTTCCTTTGTTGTGGTCCACTTAAGCCTTGGACCTGCCTCATTTTTTGGTTAACATATTAAATTTATCTGAAAAAATCGTTCAACGGCATGGATAAAACACTTACATAACGGTGGGCCCCACAGAGCCCTGTCCGGACGGATTACCGTCCGGGCGGGGGTAGGACGCAATCCGCGTCCTTCCCCGAGTAGTTTCCGGCTGAGAACCTAGATGGGCCACTGTCATATTTTTGAGAAATCCACTCCGTCCATCTGTTTTTTGAGCTAATTTTAAGACGTATGTTTATATGCCATCCATACCTTTGACACCGTCATTCCTAGTGATGTTTATATGTCATCCATACAGTTGATAACGTCTTTCCTACTTGGATGAACTGACAACACAAATATTAGACTGATTTATAATATTTCAACTATGGAAGTTTAAATCTCACATTTTCCGTACATACAGTTAATTTTTGGACATGCCTCATGTCCGAAAATGATCTCACAAAAAAAAGGAAAGGCAGAGTGAAATTCTTAAAAACATGATTGTGGGACACGCGAAGGAAATCCGCTTACCCATAGAAGTGCTAGAGATTGGCGGGTAGGATTCAATTGGCATCCGACTAGATGGTGACCCCAAATACCGGACAGTTTGGCTAGTGACCCCACTACCAGCCATGTCAAAGCTATGTGGGCCCCACCATGGTGTATGTGTTTTATCTACGTTGTCTATCCATTTATCCGTCTTATTTGACGCAGGGATGAACGTGATGAGGATAAATACTCCGAATCCATGGAGCTTCTCTGGACTCTTCACAGAGACTTCTCGAATCTACGAGGAGAGAAAGCAGAAAACAGAAATAATTTCTAATAAATTCGAAACTGATTAATTAATTCCTAAAAACGAGTTCACATCCCTTTAAATAGGGGTGCCAACCAATGGGAAAGATATCAGAATTAAACGACAACTACAACTCCTAGAATTCGCGACTTACTATAAATAGTAAACTTACTATTTATAGACGGTCGTGATGTCTACTAGTGAGCAAGGTTTTCGGCCAAAAATAGTAAGTGTCCTATTTGGCTTCACCAAACCGTTTTCCTAATTATTCTAAGCTCTTTTCACGTTGGGCGCAACTCCTAAAGCCCAACGGATGAAGAGTTATAATCAAACTAAAACTTACTATTTATAGTAAAATTGAAATTACAACAGGGAAACGACCGTCAATCCAGGAGTTTTTCGCAATTCCGGGCATCGCAATCCAGCATAGCTAGGTTGGTTGGCTAAAGTAGCTTGTTCTACCCCAAAATCATATATTTTACGTCAGATAACTCATTCTGGATTGCAAGATACACCTGATTTAAGGTCCAATGGTCTGGATCACTTCTGTCGTCGACGGGGCCTTTTCTGATCCATCTTGGCCATGTAACTATTCACGACCCACTCTACATCATTATTTTAGTATATGATTCCAAAATGAGGCAGATTCAAATCACAAGTAGACTACACTACAGGAAAATAGTGTTGATTTAAACTCCGCTGTTAAAAACATCTTAGGCTTGCTATATTGTTTATTTACCATTAAAAACTTATTAGGGCTCCCTATAATGGTTATTTACCGTCAAAACATAAATACCAGCTTGATCCAAAAATTTTGTGATCCTTAGAAAGTTATCAACAATAACTAATAAATGTTCTAACACCATTGTTTCTTGAATTCACTTAGATCTGACTTAATATTGAGCTCATGCCTTAAAATCAGCTGACAAATATATAGACAATATGAATAAAATACATACATCATGGCCCATGTAGCTTTAATAATTTCAACACCGAGGTCATGGTATAGATTCCCCCTTGGGAGTGGCTAACAGTGAAGTGTGAAGTGACAGTGGGGTGTACTATCAAGCTAACAAAAAAAAAAAATAGCTAGCTAGGTGCTGGGGTCACTAGCCAAACCGCATCCATACCACCAGTATCCCTGTTGGCTGGACTATGTGGGAGCTTATCCCGTTGTATGTGTTTTATCTTAGTTATATATCGAATTTTTTTGGATCATTTTAAAACATAGGCCTATAACTGAAGTATATAGATAATTAATGTGAATCACACCATAGGAAACAGTAGGGATTGAATACTTCTCAGAGCCACACGAGTTCTGGTTCAAGATGATATTTGTGGTTTTTCTTTATTTAGGTGTGACGTTATCAACAGCTGGGATGGGACGTAAATTGGTAACGGCCGGCCAACCCTAGCTTGGAAGTGACAGGGGCTGTGAGGGCCACTGTGATGTATGGATTCAAGGCAAAACCTGGAAAAATAGGTAGTTCCAAAGCTCAAATGGGCCACACAGTGGGGGATTAAATGCGCCTACCGTTGGAAACTTTTTGGTGTCATGAAAGTTTTGGATCAAGCATGTTTGTGCTTTTCCTTCATCTGGGTCTATGTGACCTTATTAACAAGTTGGATGACAGTTAAATTAAAATCATGGTGGCCTTTGAAAGGTTTTTAACAGTAGGTATCATTATCACTACTGCTTTCGGTGGTGTGGTCCACTTGAGCCTTGGATTTGCTTCATTTTTGGGCTTAAACCGTGAAATGATATGGCAAAATGGATGGACAAAGGTAGTGCCCAATCCGCGCACTGTTGGATGGCAAATAAACATTAGGGTGGGCCCTAAGAAGGTTTTAATGGCAGGTGTCATCATCCCCGCTGTTTCCTGCATTGTGGTCCACTTGAGCTACGGATCCAGTTCATTTCTAAGCTCATACACTATAATGAGCTGCTAAAATGGATGGATGGATGGCATGGATAAAATGCATTCATCACAATGAGCCCCATAGAGTCCGGTCACCAGGGATATGAGGTGGTCTCCACCCAATCGGTTCCTCACTAATGCAATAATGCCGCCTAGGGCTGAAAGTCTGGCGAGTTGGTGCTCAACCCAAGCAAGCTCGGTCAGGTTGGTCGGATTAGGTAGGTAGATAGATACATGTTTATATTTTCATTATTATATTAGTCTATTATATTTCAATACATGTCTTATTTTTTGTACCTATGATTTTATTAATTATATATGTAGTTATTCATCATGATAACTTCATTTTTCCAAAATAAACAAACTAAAATATAGAACTACTTTAAAAGAACTGCTGCATAGCACACAATCTATATGGGAGAGAGAAATCCGCATATCTTGTTAGCTTAAGTCATCCGAAATGGGTCCCGATGGCATTGAAATTTCCCGTGCCTTCAACACATACGTTCCACACTAATTATAATTTACAAGCAACAGATATATCGATCAGGTTCGGGTTCGGGTCGGGTTGGGTTGGGTTGGGTTGGGTCGGGCAACCCAAGACCTCAACCCGAGCCCAACCCAAGTTTTACCAAGTTAGTGTTTATATAGCTCAGGTTCCAGAACAAACCCATTACATCCTACCGTAGCCCCAGCCAATGGCAGGTCAGTCACGGGTCAGTCAGGTTGAACCCTCCCATCTTTCAGCCCTAACGCCTCTAGTGGCAGATGCTTGCCAATCGTAGATGAATCAAGTGGACCCAGATGGTCTTTCAATGTAGCGTCGTGCAGGCACGTGGGTTGAATCTCCGTACATGTAATCTGACATGGCCTTAATGAGGGGTCGAACCGTTGTTGAGTACAGAAGCCAACTTGTAGTAGACTGTTTGGAAGCTCTTTTTGTAAGTGATAGTGACCCTTAACTCAGTCGGCCCCACAAGGATAACCATTCCATACCAGCCTTTCATTTATCAGTGACTAACGATAGATTGAAGAAGTGAGTCCCGGCACATCTGCCAAATCTAGGACATTTATCAGGTAACCTGGCCCAACGCAAAATAAATAATGTCTACTCATCAGGTGTGCAACACATGTTTATATGAAAATGGACCTTAGTAATTTAAAAAAATAAATAAATAAAAATAAAAATCCCCACAACCCAACAATATTCTACGCAGGCTTGTGGCCCACTTGGTAAGCAGACAAGACCGGTGTTTGGGCAAGGTGGGCCCCAAACAATGAATACACCAGAACTCACGCATGCGTGCCATGTTGGTGCGTGTGAGAGAAATGAGAGGTTTGAATGGATGGTCATAGCATTAGAATACGAAATTAAAAATGAGGCATACAGAATACTCAAGTGGACCACATAGTAGAGATTAGACATCTACCGTTGAAAACTTCTTAAAGGCAACATAAGTTTTGGACGCAGCTGATATTTGTATTTTACTTTCATCTATATATTATATGAACTTATGAACAGGTTGGATGACAAATAAACATCACGGCGGGCCCTAAAAAGTTTTTAATGGTGGACATTATTAACATCATTGCTTCCTCTAGTGTGGTCCAACCTTGGAACTGCCTCGTTATTTTTTTCAATCGTAGGCTAAACTTATATGGAAAAAAAAAATGTATAGACAGTGTGGATAAAATCAATACATCATGATGATATATCTGTTATCCACACTGTCCATCTCTTTACTCGGATCATTTAAAAATGTGTCAAATATAACGTTCAAATCGGCCACACCAAATAATAAACTTGTATTGCATTAAATGCAGGGATCTAGGTGCGGATTTCCTGTTAAAGCCTTTTGCATTAAGTTACTGATAAGGAAGGTCCTTGCTCTTAGTGGTAGACTCTCAGGAGTTTCGACATATGGTTGAGGGTTCGAGTACCCATAGGTGGTGAAATCCCACTACGGCGTGAGTGTGTGGTGGTGTGTGTGCACGTGTTACAAAACAAAAAAAAAAAAAAAAAGAGTTACTGATATGGAAATCTTAGTGGGGCGCGGCATAAAGTAAATGGGGGGTTGCAAATTTAGAGGGTTTCCAATCCCCTCTTTGAGGGGTTTGCAATCCACGGTGAGAGCTTGGATTACACCTAAAATAATTTCAATAGTTGCAGGTATAACATGTGTGTCACTATACACTATCATTATATTGGGTGTATGGCTAACTAATGATGATCAACACCGTCCAAACATTGTCCAGCACCGTCCAAACATTGTCCATGTAAATCAACGATTAAAAATTGTTGGTTAATCACTCAAACATGATCTTGTGCTTGTGGCCCATCCGAGACTTAAAATTTCATCATTTTCGGGCAAAGCATATATTTCAGCGGGCTTATCACAACCATTGCATCAAAAATTACATATCTCACTAATTAGAGATATTAAAGTTGAATTAGCAATTAAATTCAAATCCCTATAAATATACTACAAATAGGTACTTTTGGATTAAAGTTGATTCAGACTCTAGGGTGTCAAACACACTAGAAGGATTGCAAATATAGGGGGTTTCTAATCCAGGGGGTTCTGAATCTAAAGGGTTACAAATCCACGCTCCCAAACGGGCCCTAAAGGAAAATGTAGGTAGGGAAATTGCTACCATTGAAACCTTCCTGAAGTCGACAGTGATGTTTACATACCATCCATTCGTAACGTCATTCCTATTGAGATGATCTGAAAAAACAAATATTAGACATATTCAAACCTTCCTATCGCCCACGAATATTTCAACGGTGGACGTTAAATCCTCATGTTTTTGGCCCACTTGAGTATTGGATCACGCTCATTTTTTGCCCCATGCCCTAGAATGAACTTCTTTTTAAAAAACGAATAGAAAGGGTGGATTTCTCAAAAGTAGGAGAGCCCCACCTAGGTTTACAGCGCAGAATCTTCCTACTTTAATAGAAAATCCGCCGTTAAATGTAAGAGTCATCTTTGGTGTGCCTACATAAACGAATGCGGATTTCCCTGCAACCATTTCAAAAGAAGTTTTCCGCTGAGAACCTAGATGGGGCCACTATCATATTTTTGAGAAATCTACTCTGTTCATCTGTTTTCTGAGCTAATTTTAAGACACACAAGTAAAATTTAACAGGATCCAAGGCTCAAGTGTGCCACACTAAAGGAAAAAGTGGGCAGGGAAATTGTTACCGTTGAAACCTCCCTAAGGTCAACAGTGATTTTTACATGCTATCTATACCGTACATAACCTCATTCTACTTGGATGAACTGAGAACACTAATATTAAACTGATTCAAAACTTATGTGGCCCCACAAATATTTCAACTGTGGAAGTTTAATCCTCATATTTTCGGCCCATTTGATTATTGGATCTGTCTCATTTTTGGCCACATGTTCGAAAATGATCTAACAAAAAGGATGGACGGAGTGAAATTCTAAAAAACATGATGGTAGGACCCATGCAAAGGAAATCCGCGTCCCCATAGAATTGCCTAATCGTGGCTAGAGATTGGGGGGGGGGGGGGGGGGGCGGACGCCGTTTGGCTGGTGACCCAATACCAGCCATGTCAAAGCTATGTGGGCCCACCGTGGTGTATGTGTTTTATCCATGCTGTTCATCCCTTATTTTTATTTTTGTATATGATTCCAAAAATGAGGCAGATTCAAATCACAAGTGGCCTCGCTACAGGAAAATAGTGTTGATTGAAACTCTACTACTAAAAATTTCTTAGGCTTGCTATAATGTTTATTTACCATTAAGAACTTCTTAAGGCTCACTATAATAGTTATTTATCGTCCGACCCATTGATAATGTCATACAGACTCCGATGAATAGAAAACATAAATACCAGCTTGATCCAAAAATTTGTGACAAAATTTTGTGCCCCCTAAAAAGTTATCAATAGTAACTAATAAATGTTAGATTAACTTGTATCTGACTTAATTTTGGGCTCATGCCTTAAAATCAGCTGAAAAATATATGAACAATGTGGATAAAATACATATATATATCATGGCCCACATAACTTTGACAATAGCTAGCTAGCTAGTGTTGGGGTCACTGGCCAAACCGTGTCCATACCACGGGTTGCCCTGGTGGCTGGACTCCGTGGGAGCTCACGGGGATGCATGTGTTTTATCCTAATCATTTATCCAATTTTTAGAACATGGGCCTAAATTTGATGCATATAAATAATTAAAGTGAGTCATACCGTAGGAAACATCAAGGATTGAACACTTCTTGGAGCCACACAAGTTTTGGCTCAAGCTGATATTTGTGTTTTCCCTTTATTCAGGTGTGACCTTATCAACAAGTGGGATGGGACATGGCCCGCAGACCCTATCTAGGAAATGATGTGATGTATGAATTAAGGCAAAACCTGACAAAAAACATAGGTAGTTCCAAAGCTCAAATGGACCACATAGTGGGGGATTAGACGCCTACCGATGAAAACTTTTTGGTGTCATGAAAGTTTTGGATCAAGCTCATGTTTGTGCTTTTCCTTCATCCAGGTCTATGTGACCTTATTAACAAGTTGGATGGCAAATAAAAATCATGGTAGCCTTAGAAAGGTTTTAATAGTGGGTATCATTATCACTACTGCTTCCTATGGTGTGGTCCACATGAGCCTTGGATCTGCTTTAGTTTTGGGCTTATACCATGAAATGATATGGCAAAACGTATGGACAAAGGTAGTGCCCAATCCACGTACTGTTAGATGGCAAATAAACATCAGGGTGGGCCATAAGAAAGTTTTAATGGCAGGTGTCATCATCCCTGTTGTTTCCTGCTTTGTGGTCCACTTGAGTTACGAAGCCAGTTCATTTCTAAGCTCATGCACTATAATGAGCAGGTAAAATGGATAGACAGCATGAATAAAATACATACATCACAATGAGCCCCATAGAGTCCAGTCACTAGGGATAATAGCGGTGTTGAGGTCTCCACCCAATCGGATCCTCACTAACACCTCCACAAGCTGAAAATCTAGCAGGTTAGTGCGCAACCCTAGCCTAATACAAGGTTCCTATACCTCAACCCTAACCCAACCCAACCTCAAGTTGAGAATTCTCAACCCAAACCCAACCCAAGCAGCAGGTTGGTCGGATTGGGCAGGTAGATACGTGCTAATATTTTCGTTATTACATTAGTTTAATATATTTCAATACATATCTTATTTTTTGTACCTGTGATTTTATTAATTATATGTGTAATTATTAATTATAAATAACTTTATTTTTCTAAACAAACAAGCTAAAATATAGAACAACTATTCCTTTAAAAGAAGTATCGTGTAGCTAACAATCCATCTAAGAGAGAAATCCGGCATGTCATGTTAGCTGAGTCATCGGAGATGGGTCCCGATACACTGGAATTTCCAGTGCCTTCACCACGTATTATCCTCGCTAATTATAATTTATAAGTTGATATATCGATCGGGTTCAGGTTGAGTTGGGCAACCCGAGACCTTAACCTAAGCCTGACCCAAGTTTTATAGGTTGGTATTTATATAGCCCAAGCTTGAGACCAAACCTAATACATCCTGCTGGTGCCCAACTCAATGGCAGGTCGATCACGGGTCACTCAGGTTGAACCCACCCATCTTTCAGCCCTAACGCCTCCGCTGGCAGATGCTTGCCATTCGTAGATGGCCCATCTAGCCGGTAATCAAGTGGGCCCAGATGATCTTTCAATGTAGTGTCGTGCAAGCACGTGTGTTGAATTTCCGTACGTATAATCTGACATGGCCTGAATGAGGGGTCGAACCGTTGTTGAGTTCAGAAGCCAACTTGTAGTAGACCGTTGGATGCTCTTTTTGCAAGTGATAGTGACCCTTAACTCAGTCGGCCCCACAAGGATAACCATTCCATACCAGCCTTTCATTTATCAGTGACAGCAACGATAGATTGAAGAGGTGAGTCTTGGCACGTCTGTCAAATCTAGGACATTCATCAGATAACATGGCCCAGCCCAAAATAAATCATGTCCACTCATCAGGTGTGCGACATGTTTATATGAAAATGGACGTTAGAAAAAATAAAATTAAAATTAAAAAATCCCCATAACCCAAATGCTTGTGGCCACTTGTTAAGCAGAGAAGACCAGTCTTTGGGCTAGGTAGAACTCACGCATGCGTGCCACGTTGGTGCGTGTGAGAGAAATGAGAGATTTGAATGGATGGTCATAGCATTTCTCTATATCCATTATCTAAAACGTGGTTTGGATTGGTCACCTCTAATACAGCCATACATCTATCCAAGTTTATCCACCAATGGATGGACATTGTGGAAAGATGAAAAGGAAGTGAGATATTTAGTGATACATGGCGCCACCACCATCTGACACATGTGCCCATGGCCCCCCTCGGCGCGCATCCCGACAATACCGGAAAGCACGAGCATGGATGCACTGGTGATGTACGAATATACACGGTATTAATTGGTGGATGATATCTTGTGGGGTGGATGGTGACAATGCAAGAAATGAGGAGAACCAGGGACTGATGATATTTATATTATATATATATATATATATATCTATATATATATATATATATATATATATATATATATATATAAGTGAGGGGGACCATTATCCATAAGTGTGCAACCATGACCATTTTGATGTTATGGTTGTGGGCCCATCATACATGAGATTCTCATCGATCCAATGCCTATGAGATATCGGCACTCAACATCATGTGATGGTACATGCTAGCTTTTTTACTTTAACCATGGCCCACATGTCCATATGTGGGATTCATTCCAATCATGGTTAAAACATTTGGTGACTCGACTCATTCGGTCATGAGTCGAGTTGGGCTAAATCAGCTCAATTTGCCCGACTTTGTGGTGACTCGTGATGTGGGAAAAAGGATCGACCGGTCAGAAGAGGTCAGGTCAAAACTTTAGGCACTTCGCTGGGTCGGACGGCACCAGATACAACTAAAGGCTCGACCCTCGACTCGTGACCGAGCACGAGAAGAGGTCAAGCTTGGCCTTTTGCCAGCAGGTCGGAAGATCTATTGATCCACCTGTCACCAAAAGAAGGTCGACCCTCGCAGCCCAGATCGGCACGAATCCAAGTCAGTATAGCCCCGGGTTGAGTCGATATACTGTTGTTGTCAGATATGTCTTTAATCTGACATGAGGGTTCTATGATATCAAACTAGCTTCGATGACATTGAAGCCAATTTGATGACATCGAAGTCAGTCGATGCCATCGAGTTTTTTTTTCGGGATTTTTAGCCCCGGTCACTCTATTCTTGTCATTTTTCGATGTCGAAGGTTTACGTAAATTCAATTGCGGAAATGCAGATTTTGCAAATTTTGTTTCCTATTTCGTTTCCACTTGTTTCTAAGTCTATAAATAAGGATGGATACGAGACTATGGGTATTCTAAGAGGTTCTAAGTATTTCTTAAAGGGTTTTAGGGTTTTTAAAAGGGCTCTAGGGCTTCAAGGGGTGGATAAAATGTGAGGTTTGAGGATTGTTCAAGCTGGGTAAGTCTTTTATCTTTGTAATTTATGCTTTTATAATGGAACTTTCTGTCACTTTATACCGTGGTTTTTTTCCCACAAGGGTTTTCCACGTTAAATCTTTGTATTTCTTGTGATTGCTTAGTGCTCTTGAATTGTTATCCTAGATCCATATTTGTGTGATTACGCAGGCCAAAATCCCAACAAGTGATATCAAAGCTATCGTTGGGGCACAAATCTGAATCTGCAGGATTAGTAATAATGGGAAACACTAAGTTTGATATTGAGAAGTACTCAGGTAAAAATAATTTTGAGTATAGAAGATTAAGATGATTAGTCTATTAACAAAACAAGGCAAAGTTAAGGCTCTTGAAGAGTGGAAACTGAATATAAAAGATGAAGAATGGGAAACTCTTGATAGTAATATTTTAGCCTTCATTCGTTTATCTCTCACGGATAAGATTCTCTACAATGTCATGAGGGAGAAAACTACAGCTAAGTTGTGGGCGAAGTTAGAGGATGTCTACGCAAAAAAAAAATCCTCTGAAAATCGCGTACACTTGAAGTCACAGTGGTATACCTTCAAGATAGCAGAGGGTGGAAATCTGAAGGCTCATATCAGCAACTTTAATAAATTGGTTTGCAAATTGCTAGATATGGAAGAAGTGATAAAGGATGAAGAACAAGCATGTATGTTGTTGAATTCTCTTTCGACATCGTATGAGTCATTCAAGGACACGATGTGCACCGTAAATAAAACCCTAAGTGTCGACGTAACAACGACATGAGGACATCTTCCGATACACTGATTATGAAGGACAGGAATTCTGAGCAAGGTACAGGATCTTCAGGATCAAGATCTGGGTCCATGAGCAAAGGCAAAGGTAAGTTAAAATGTCAAAATTGTGGGATGGAAGGACATGTGAAGAAGGATTGTACAAATCCTAAATCTAAGAGAGAGCTCTGAGGCTTCATATAGGGAGGCCAGCGCTGCCACGTCGGATGGATCGAGTGAATGTAATGGTGATGTTTTTTCTGTGTCTACGATCAGACACTTTTACAATGATCGTAAGGACGGGTGGATTCTAGACACAGTGGCATCTTTTCACATGACTCCTCATCAAAGTTGGTTCACCAGTTACAGAGAGTGCGATGGTAGACAGGTATTTATGGGCAATGACAGTGCCTATAATGTTGTGGCTATTGGTACGGTGTGTGTCAAGATGTTTGATGGGACGGAGTGTACCCTGACTGAGATGAGGCACGTTCCTGACATGAAGAAGAGTTTAATTTCTCTCGGTGCACTTGAGGCTATAGGGTGCGGGTTCACAAGTATTGATGGTGTCCTTAAAGTTTCTAAAGAGGCACGAGTGATCATGAAAGCGCAACGACTCGATAATGTTTACAGGTTGATTAGGAGCACTTCAAAAGGTAGAGCTGCAGTGGTTGTAGCGGATTTCACCTTTACACGTGTGTGTCATGCTGGACATGGCCACATGAGCGAGTAGGGCATGAAGGCTGAAAAGCACGGACAGAGATACAAAGTAAGTGGAGCAGTCACCTATGAGAAGAATCACACCGCATAATCATAGGTGATCGGCAAGGTATATGGATGACTCCAATATCGTAAGGGATCCGTCTTTTATTCAGATGGCTCAGGTGAGCCTGGTGTCGAGAAGTGAAAGGTGATTATGGGCAATGTGATGGACTCGTTATACCGGAACAACACGTGGGAGCTAGTGGAGCTTCCAATTGGCCGAAAAGTGATTGGATATAGGTGGATCTTCAAAGGGATACAACATAGATATACAGCGAGGTTAGTAGGGAAGGGTCATGCTCAGAAAGAATGGATCAGCTTCTCAGAGATATTCGCACCGGCAGTATAGTAGGTGTCTATTAGATTCGTATTAGCGTTGTTTGCCGCTGCGATCTTGAGTTGTTAAGGATGGATGTGGAGTCTGAACTTCTGCAAGGAAAATTGGAAGAGCAGATCTACATGAAGCAATCAGAGCAGTTCGAAGTTTAAAGGGACTGAGAAAAAAGTTTGCAAGAGGTCGTTGTACGACCTGTCGCCTAGGCAATGTTATAAAATTTGATTCATTCATGGTGAGCTAGGAATTGTATATTAATGACATGTAGATCGTCAATCATAACATGTCAGAAATTAATGTATTGAATACTTGCATTGGTTAAGTGGGACATTCAAGATGAAGGATCGGAGGGCTGCAAAGAAGGTTCTCAGCAGTGATATTCATAGAGACTGGAAGAGGAGTAGGTTTTGATAATTACAGGTAGAATACCTTGTGTAGGTATTGATCAAGGTGTGATGGACCAGACAAAGCCTGTAACCGTTCCCTACGCAGCTCAATTTGAGGCTTTTCCTTAGGACATGTCCCAAAATAGATTAGGAAAAACATAATATGTCTCATAGGCCTTATTCGAATGCGGTTGGCAGTGCATGTCATGGTCTGTATTAGATTGGTTATTTCACGGGCTATCGGTGCGGTGAGCAAATACCCCAGCTAGCAACATTGGATGGCGGTGAGATGGTTACTTCATATATACGAGGTACAAAAGACTATATCTTATTTTTGAGAAGACATGAACAAAAGTGGTTGGGCACGTGAATTCAGATCCGGCAGACATGCTCACCAAGATAGTTCCTTCGGAGAAGTTCAAATTATGTGCAACTTCTCTGGACTTAGTGATGGCATAAAAGGAGGATGGAGTATGCACAAGAAGCGTTGCTGAAAGCTATGATGAGATGCAGAGATAAGAGAGGAGGTCAAGAAGCTACATGTTTGAAGATTGAAGACATGGTGGAGATTGTTGTTATCAGAGATGTCTTTAATCTGACATGAGGGTTCGATGACATTGAAGTCAGTCGATGCCATCGAGTTTTTTCGAGATTTTTAGCCCCGGTCGCTGGACTGTTTTTGTTATTTTTCGATGATATCGAACTAGGTTCGATGTCATCGAAGGTTTACACAAATTTGATTGCGAAAACGCAGATTCTACAAATTTTGTTTCCTGTTTCGTTTCCACTTGTTTCTAAGTCTATAAATAAGGGTGGATACGGGACTAAGTGGTATTCTAAAAGGTTCTAAGTATTTTTAAAAGGGTTCTAAGGTTTCTAAAGGGGTTCTAGGGTTTTAAAGGGTGGAGAAAATGTGAAGTTTAAGGATTGTTCAAGCCGGGTAAGTCTTCTATCTTTGTAATTTGTGCTTTCATAGTGGAATTTTCTGTCTCTTTGTGCCATAATTTTTTTCTGCAAGGGTTTTTCACGTTAAATCTCTGTGTTTCTTGTGATTTCTTGGTGCTCTTGGATTGCTATCCTAGATCCATATTTGTGTAATTGTGCAGGTCAAAATCCCAACACATACTACCCCCAGGTCAGGTCAGCCAAGACTACCTCGGCCTCCTACTATACATCTCTGCTGATTCCAAATACTCAGATCTTATCTAGAGAAATCCGCTCGAAATCTTCTCCAAAAATCATAGGAGATGTCCGTGACACGCTCGGAATCCTGAGGTCTTCGCCAAAGATCTCGAAAGATTCCCCCACGCATATGAGATCCGAATCCAGCTACGATACGTTCCTGAGATCTCCCCTACGCCACCGCTTCTCCTCACCTATAAATGAGAGTCCTCTGATGATGAAAGGTACGCACAATCTCTACTCTAAAACTCCTTACTCAAGTAGACCTAGATTCCCTACCTGACTTGGGCATCAAAGAGTTTCCTGCATAAGTCAAGGTCTTCTTTGATCGTCCCTTGTGTATACATACGAAGTTCCAAGGAAGGCTAACCAGATTTCTGCATTAACATGCCATACCGAACTGACTCTAATATGACATAGCTTGAGTTGACTAAGATAAGTTACATCCAATTTATTTATTTTTACACATGTACTACTTGGGCACTCAAACCTATAGCCTTAATAGTAAAACACAATTTGTCCACCACTGAGTAATGTTTTTTAAACTTAGTCATATCAAACTCTATGAGTCTTAAAACCTTAATTGGCATGTAAGTGGCCTCATCATTAGACTGAGTTCTATTCACCCTAACTAGCTCACAAGTTCTTGAATTTGTAGATACCCAAAGCATGAAAGCTATTTTTATCAGATATTGATGTGGATTGCGGCCCTCAACAGGTCAATTTCAGGTCCACAGATTTGGATCCAATTATAAATTGGGTCTTGTTCGATATCCAACTCGGATATCAATTAGATGCTTAAATAATATTTTTTTTAAATCTAATTTTTTATTTAATTATATTTATTATTTAAAGACTATATAAAAGGCATGTTTCTCACATGGATCAACTCATATCAAGACTCAAACATGAGTCAGGACCCATCAAGGTCATTTCATACTCTAAATCATGTTCCAGCTAGATCTGACAAGACTTGAAGGGTTACTTCACGGATTGAATCTTACCCTGAATATCTACAGTATTTTATAGTTCAGTTACTACAAGTGGGACCCATGAGCTAGTGATATGACAATGATGGCCCCGCATCAATACCCCCATGTACAAAAATTTCCCAATGATGGCCCCACGTCAATATCCCCATGTGCAAAAATTTCCCTAATGTGTAGATCATAGCCTTAGAGCTTTAGTTTTAATTAAATGTGGATCATTGTTGTATTTTCATTCCTAATCATCTATCATGGCCATGGGCCATTAATTGAAGGTTTAGGAATTCCCAATGCGGAATTTCTAATGTATGGACCATCCAATTTGGATTTTATCATACAAGAAGTTTGGATGACTAAAATTAGCCCAACATACATTTGATAGGGTTATATATATATATATATATATATATATATATATCTATAAATATATATATATATATATATATATATATATATATATATATATATGATGTGCTTGAACAAAATAAGGAAAAAAAAAAAGAAAAGAAAGAAGAAAGAAAGAAAAAAACAAACAAAAGAAGGCCAATGGCAAAACCTTTCTTGATGTGAGGTTCTTAAGGCCGTACAATGTACCCGTTTAAAAACATTTCCCCGTTAATTTGAGAAACTGGTTGGGTCCCATGGAGAGGCATAAGTAATAATTTGCCAAGGTGCAAGATTTTGTGTAAGACTTTTATTATGTGGGCTACACGTGATCATCGATTCAACTCTGATCATTGAATTATTCAGATCGAGCGATTCAGTGGGCCCCACTTCAATTATGATAATTGTATATAAGTTTGGAGCAGGATGCTTAAACATATATCCCTATACTCGATTATTAAGCCAGATATGGAAATTGTGTTGTGGAGACCCCTAGAGGGGAGAAGTGTGATGGATAAGCTTCTGACCCTCTTTCATATAAATAGATGTCTTGGTCCCCTCATCAACACAAGAGAGAAAACCCTAGTCCTATTGAAGATTCTCTGAAAGGTACAAGGTGCAGAAGATCAGGATTTCCATTGATTACATCGAAGAACCAGGAATGTCTTCTCAATCAGGTACGCTTTTGGGTTATGGTATTGAATCCCCATTGTTGATGCATATACGATCCGTCAATTTCATGATACGGATGCAACATTTTGTCCATGTGGGCCCATAGTTTGGCTGTCATTGATCTGATGGTCTTGTCATGGATGTGTTGGGGGCCTTGCACAAAACCTTAGGATCTAGCCCTCCAGAACAAACCAGAATTATGGATAATAATGCAATGAAAACAATCAATGCATCAATCACACACCACACACGAGATTTTTTCGTGGAAAACCCTCAAAGAGGTAAAAACCACGGGACCTCGTCTAGATCAACAATCCACTATGAAGTAGAACGTTACAACCTTCTTCACTCACGCAGGAGTGGATGAACAATGAAAGAATAAAGAAAACTAAAGAGATCTCACCGATTACAAGGACGTAGAAGCGCTGAGACGACGACTCCCTTCCACAAGCTTTCTCTCTCTTTTCTCTCTCTTTCTCACACCCTAAACCCTTTAGGATACCCTCTTGTGTTTTTTTATGAATAGAAAAACCTTAGGAACACCTATTTGTAGTTTAAGCAACTTCCCTTTCACATCCTGGTTGTGAAAGGACTCAAATTCGCAGTTTTGCGTAAAATCGCGGAACAAACTGCGTAACCTACGACTAGTCCTGAAAATTCTAGGACTGGTCTTAGCCTCCTTCGACTAGTCGAAGCCTTCCCACGACCGGTCGAAGCCCACCTTCGACTGGTTCTGGAAATTTCAGGACTGGTCTTAGCCTCCGAGAAAAAAACAGCACGAACTCGCTGGACTTTGAGTCGTGCCAGGGCTCGAACCTACGACCGGTCGAGCGCCTCCCACGACCGGTCGAGCGGGACTTAGGACCGGTCGAAGACGGAGAAAAAACCCCATCAGGATGAGTCATGCCCTGAAAGTTCCCAGTACTTAGACAATCCTACCCTTCAATATTGGCCCTAGTTTGTTGGGGAACTTGGTCCTAGACACAATTGAGCTAGGAGAGACTCGTTGATCACTTGAGCCAAGTCATCTGATTTCTACGAATGGTTAGGATTAGATTAGAGAGATTTATTGGACGAGGCATCGATTAGGCTGTTCTTTTTGAGATATTCCACTCTTTGGTAGAATGTTTTCGGTGCAAAAGCTTTGTAATGCGTTATTCCTAGGATACAATTGTTTAACATATGATTTTGATAACGTCTGCATGTTATGCGAGACTCAACACCAAGAACATTACCATGTCTTCTTCATATGCTCAAGGAAAAAAAAAAAAAAAATTCAAAAAGATGAAAAAGAGATGATTTAAAAAACTCAAGAGATGAAAACTCTGGCAATTAACTATGTGGAAATATGGTAACTTTTTTACAAAACCAAGTCCATCTTGACTCAAAGAAAGAAACTCACTCAAGCTCACCATGTGCATATGTTTGGTCAACTAGTTTTCAGATCAAGTTTTTCACAGGCCAACTTCGAGCATACATACAAGCTATACATAGTATCATTACAATTCAAAACACTAATGAAAAAAAAAAAAGACTTATAAACCCTTTAAAATTCTTTTCCTATATGAGATTAAACTAATTCAGCGCGAAAGATAAAAAGACGACTTTTGTCAAAACACTTTTTTAATTCTCAACTCTTTAAAATTTTTAAAATTCCAAATATTTAAATATTTATAAACATCACTAATATTTGCCACTTACAATATTTAATATCAAGTGGAGTCAATACTTTGAATCAATCCAACCCATTAAAGGATTGAGTTGAGTTGTCAGGTTTTTTGAACAATGGTCTAGATCACTTAACCATGGACCCCTTATCATTGTTATTTAACCCTTATCCCAACTAACTAGGTTAGTTAACCATAAATCTTTCATGTACCGGATTTTATATAAAAATGTGAGTTACTTTTCTGCAAAACCCTTAAACCATGAACCCTTAAAAATGGTGAGGGAGGGAAGGAGAGATGAGATTCTTTTTGTCTCACTCCTTTATTAATTGCTCTCAAAAAACATACTCATAAATCAAAACCTCCCCTCTAATTGCAGCAATCTCAAACTATCATGAGATCTTGACCCAAAAGGTGTGAGTTATTCATGAGTTTCAATTGAAGTGTTGCGAAGTCCACGCACGCCTCTATAAGTGGCCATGCAGTTGTGAACCTACACCATGTATTGGACATCATAGCCGTGCATTAAGTGGGCCCCTCCATTAGATATTCAAGCCCATCTATTCATCCAGTGGACCTCTGCAATTTTTCTCAACCCTACATTTGCTTTGCTGTACATTAATCTAACTAGATAGCTATGTGTCACTTACTTTTTGGGCCAAATCATCTACATGGTGGGCCACACCTGATACATGGCTTGGATGTAGGATATGTGTGGGGAGATCACCAAACCACTGAATCAAATGGTTGGGATGGGAGTTTTCAAGTCAACAACATGCCCTCAAAGTCTTAAAGCTAATGCTCACCTAAATATCAAACCTCATACTCCAATTGAGTTTCCAACAAATGGGTGGTTCTACCAACTGCAATCTTTCTTTATCTCACTACTCATTTACAATAGTTCACCACCACTTAAACTGTTCATTGGCCATGATTGTACCATAATCCAAGTGGGCCAAATCACTGAACCAACGGTTGATGAAACATTAACAAAAATTAACGCTGAGAAAATGATAGTAAGTATCCGTTTGATGGAAATCAATTGGACCGTTAAATGTTTTTAATTTTTTATTTTTGGCTCCATCCACAATGTGACCCACAATTTGGATGGTCTAGATTGCATACATGAGAGCCACTAAGTATGAATCACCAACATTTTCAAAATGGTGGTGGACTATCAAAAGAGTTTAGCATGGTACTTCAGTCCACATCATTTTGTGAGACAATTGCCTCCACCTATTGAGAAGAAAAAGCAATTATTAGAGGTTTGAAGGGATTCTTTTAGAAAAGGACATACTTTAATCTCGACCCACACGCGTGTGGGAGTTCTATCCATACACGTGCCAATATTTCATATGTTTGGGCAATCATAATAACAGGTGGGCCACATCATACAAAACAAAATGTAAAGAAAGATGAGAAAAAATGGACCCTTGGAAAAGAAGTTGTTCTAGTCGTCTGTCTGTTTTGTACCTTGTGGCCCACCCAAGGAGTGAAGCAGCCTGGATTTTAAAGAGGAAGATCTGATCATTATTCCCAACAAGATCAAAAGCCCGGATGTCACACGCATGAGCCAAATTAATACGTGTGCCGCATGTGGACAGGAAAGCTAGACACGCGTGTGGGTTCGGCGAAGGTCTATCAATGAAAGTGAGTGACATTCAAGAGAGAATAAAAAAAAAAATCAGGGCTTGTAAATCTAAAGTATAATTTCTTCATAGCCAATTTATCTGTGGGCCCACCTATAATGATGGTGTATTGGTGGATAGGATGGATTGTCTGTGGATTGCATAAGATCTCAATATTAGCATGGTCCAGTTATGATGATCGTTTGCAATCTATACCGTGGATTCCTCTTATCAAATGGCTTGTGTTGAGTATGGGTGTGATCAGTTGACTTGGGCACATGTTCTTACATGGCTTCTTTAAGAAATCTTTGGTGTTTATCTTCCATCCAATCCATTCATTAGGCGGGCCTCGGCAGAACGAAGGGACTAAAAAAAAAAAATTCAACCTGACCCATAACTTAGATAAGTCGCACCTTGCGAACTTAGAAGTTCCAGGCGTTATTTTTGTTAGAGAATTTGATTGGATACACCGAAAATTAAAAAATAAATAATTGAAAAAATAGCAATTTCACTAGGCTGAATCACGTATAAAATACACTGTCCTTAAAGCGTGATTCGTCCCCTTATCACCGCTGATGGGTTACAGACGAATTACTTCCAGGATAAGACAAATCTTATCTGGATCCAGCGTGCAACAATCACGATAGGTCCACTATGGAACAATTTTAACGCAGTAGATTTCTTCTAACAGATTTAGACGATAGAGATGATAACAGTGTTCTAAAAAGGAGCTATGGACTGTATCTGATTTGATGGGAGAGATGATGTGTTGAGATGATGAAATCGGACTGGAATGGTCCAGTTTATATAGGCCTCAGGTTTAGACCCGTTGCTGTGTGGTATTCAATGGTCCAGAATGTTTGAAAAATGTTACTGGCAGTTGTCCATTAATCCCAGACGTTTCTGGTCGTTAGATCAGAAGATCTGACCGTTGGATCATCCTGGCCCGTCAGTTTTCGGACCGTTTGGCTTTCAAGGCAGAGAGTCGTTTTTAGAAACAGCTGGACGTTTCGGATTCTAGATCCGACCGTTCTCAGTCACCTATAAAAACTCAGGCTCATTTTAGATCCACACTGCCTTAAGGCTCTGATCAGACTCATCGCACTAAACCCATCGCACCGGTTCGCGTAAGGTCGCAAGGGAGCGACTCCTCTGCGACATGATGCGGACATGCGAAGTGCGCCATCTAGCGCCACTACAGTCACACTGCCTCATTGTCCACGCCCTTGCCCTCGCCCTCGCCCTCGCCCACGCCCGTGCCCGTGCCCGAGCGCACGTGCGTGCGTGCGTGTGTTCCAGTGCGAACCCATGTTTTATCTCCTACAAAAAGTTCCAAGTAAGAATACCCTTCTCAACATCTCATATAAACCACAAAACTTTCTTTTTCATTTCCGATGTGGTACAAAGCACACACACCGCACTTTTTAGTTCAAAAAATTCAAAATCGTTTTGGCGGGAAAATCCCGAAATTTTGAAAATTCGAATTTTTGTTTTTTATTATTGTTAAAAACCACTAATTTTCAACAATTTTACATTGCTTCTGTTGGCGTGGCTCACCTAAATTTGGGATGGATATTATTTCTTTCTTTGTATGGTGAACATGATGAGGATCACATGACCGACAGAATGTATTTCACACGCACATTCACGGTAAAGACTATAGTTGTACAAGAGTCCAGCTGAGTTGAGCTTGGCCCAACTTGACTCGGCTGCTTGGCTAGCAAGCTACCTCAGCTAGCCTTCAAGCTTGATTGATCAGCTCAGCTCAGTCAGCAATTCAGGCTTGCTAAGTCAAGGTGGAGTATATCTTTCGAGTCAAGTTTGAGCCTATGCACTGAGGCTAAGTTTATATATATATATATATATATATATCTATATATATATATATATATATATATATATATATATATATATATATAATAACCTAGTTAGCCCCGTTAGTTTGAACTTAGCTATAAAAAATTTTGAACTTAAATAATCAGCTCGACTCAACTCAAACACAACTACGAATCGAATCGAGTCATAAGTCAAGATTTTTCGAATTGAGTCGAACGAGTCAACGAACCAACTCTATTCATGTACAACTCTAATAAAGACCCACCTGATGCATAGTCTGGATTCACCGTATCCTTACACGGAAAACATGACATGCTTGTGGCTTAGCAACTTTGACCATGAATTTTGCTAAATGAATGTGGACCACTTCTCTAATTGTTTCTTTTGCCAGAAACTGATTAGATGGCCACCACCACAGTCCAATTTCCTGCACTTCAGTAAATTGGGCATCCAAGTGGTGGACCCTTTTCACAAAAGATCTTGCATGTACATGATTTCAAGCTATGTCTCTGGAAATTAGTTGTTGCAAGTCTGATTCAGTCAAAACTCCACAAGACTCATTGAGTTGGTTGAGTTGACTCAGTTGACTCAGTATAACTCATAAATACTCAAACATAGTCATTGTATAGGCATTTATTTTTGTTATGAGTATGCATAGCCGACGTATGTATTAGCCATAGTATTAAAACTCGATGGCACAACCCCAAACTTGATCGAGTCAGCTCGACTCTTTGTTGAGAGACTGAGTCACTTGACGAGTCATAGGCAAGTTTTACCTCCATGAGGAAAGCAAGCATCATGACCACAACACCAACAAAGCAATCTTTAAAAATTCTAAGTATCTTAAATATTCAGGACATCAATGGCTAAATATGTAAATATAGATATGAGTCAACTGAAGAATTTGTCAGGCATATGAGTCAAGATGGCATGATTGGACATTAACTCAGTACAAGTTTTGGGATTTTAATATATAATATTAGTCTTTGTAAAAATAAAATAAACCACCATTAAAACACCCTTTATTTAATTGCCCTTTTTTCATCATGAAAATGGTGACAACACAATATGAGTGGACTAACATCCATTTTGTAGGAAAGCCACCTTTTTCTTTAAATGATGAAGTCCTTTTTCATGACCCATTTGATTTGGCATTTAAGCCCTATACCCATAGGCTTTTTTAGCATTCTTAGGAGCTGTTTGGATATTCTAATAACAGGTTGATTTAAATAAATAACCGTTTATGTGGAAAATATTCTTATTTGCTTAGGAACATTCAAATAAATAACCATTTAGGAGATTAATATTTTTTAAAATATTTGATTTTTTTTTTTTAATGTAACTCACCTATAACGAATTTATGCCACATGAATCTTTTTAAGTGCCTACATATCAAGCACCACATGCAGCTAGGATATCAAATCCCTCACTGTCACAATTAGGGCTGTATATGAACTGAGTTGGCTTGCTCGACTCGACTCGAAAAAGCTCGATCAACTCAGTTCAAAATTGAGTTCGAGCCGAGTCGAGCTGATTTTTTGAGCTCGGAAAATTTCAAACCGAGTCCGAGCTTGCCCGAGCTCGACTCAACTTGGATAGAATCCAACTCGAATCAAACTCGGATCGACCTAGTTTAGTGACTCGGTTACTTTGATATTGATGTTGCTCACCAAGCGTTTAATGAAATGACTCAACGAAGTGTGGCTGGTGGCAAGGAATGAGTGTATATGAAACAATATCCTTTTTTTCTTGATTTTTATGTTGCTTAGAAGGTGTTTGATGAAATACCTATAAAACCACCGTTGATGTCTTATATACAGTGAGATTTTGAAGGTGTAGTCCACGTGTTTGTGAAAATGCTTCACAGGGGAACTCAGCTCGAACTGGCTTGAGCTGTTGACCGAACCGAGCCGAGTTGGCCAGTTAGGCTCGAGGACCGAGTCAAGACGAGTTCGAGCTGAAGTCAGAGTCAACAAGTGGCCGAGCCGAGTCGAGTTGTGCCCAGCTCGGCTCAATTCGACTCATGTACACCTCTAGTCACAATGTATATTCTACTTTAAAAGAGCACAACCCATTGAATAAATGGCGTATAAAATGGTGTACAAGTGACTCAGATTAAACTATCCAGATTAAGGAATGAAAATATGTTTATTTGACCATCTCATTGTAGGATTGGTGGATATTTGTTGGATGATTAAAATATGAAAATATCTGGCTATCTTATTTTAATGAACACATCTCCAGAAATCAAAGGCTACAATTGTTTGATTTTAAGTGTTTGACTTAGGGAACATGGGTCCCATAATTTAGTTGGTTTAATCTGATTTAATACATGCCACTTTTAGAATTTCTAAGTGTATGCATATCAAGCATTATGGGCTAGTTCCCTGTGAAATGAGCTTATTAGGCAAGCGATTCACTTATGTATGAGAAATCATTCATGGGATATTCATTAGCTTATACAAGATTGCCTATGTAAGACCCAATGTGCTGTGTATATTCCATCCACTGCTTATTAATTGACCCAATGATTTAACACTTTATAATCAAGCCTATTCAATTATTAAGTGATCTACACTATATTAATTAAACAATGGATAACCTTAGAGCCATTTGGATTTATGAGGTAGCCTACTTGATGTGGGATCTATTTACACCCAATTTCTGCACATTGACATGGTTCAATAGGAGATTGCCATGTGTCAACACTATGGGTTAGACACTAGTAAAATTGTATTTGGATCCAAAGATATCTTTCACTGCCTTTTTTTTTTTTTTGACAATACAACTTTCGTTATTAATGCAATGGCACAGAGCCGTATGCATGCCTTTAGAGGGGCGAAACGTGAATTACATGGGTCGTGATTCATGTGGTACATGGACAAGGAAACTTACTTGTAGACACCCAACAATCAAAACAAGACCATGTGACTTGATAACATTGGTGGGCCCCTTGATCAAAGCGGTTACTCTGCTGGAGGCGGGTTTTGTTGCGCTGACTCGCTTGTTTACTCTTTTCTGATTCGGTTTCCCTGAGCCTATGCTTCAGCACTTCCATCCTAGGCTTAGGGCAACCGTGCTTGATCGATCTTTTCCATTCAGTATTACATGTCTCTCTCCAATTGACTATAAAAAGGAACCCGTCCTCACAAGAGAAATGGGATGGAAAGGAGACCCGGGTGTTTAGAAGGTCTGAAACAAAGTCTTATGCTATCTAGATCTCTTCCATTCTCTCGATTTTTATTTCTTTCAATCTTTTCTATTATATTTCGTCTTTAAAGTCTATGTTGTGCTCTCGATTTATCATTATTTAAATATGTATATTTTAACCCCACTGCCTTGAACATTATTATATTTTAACATAAAGTAAATTATGTTTTACAGTCGTCTCTCTTAGAGATCTTATATATATAGTATAATACGTGACTTGAGTGAGTAACTAAAAATTCCATATTCGTTTTCTTTTCCATGTTTTTATTGAAAAAGAAAACTTTCTTTTTTTTTTTTTGTATAATTACAATTTCATTATCAATTTTATTTTTTTATATTTTAAACATTTAAAACTTAATATTTTACTAAAAATTCTCTAAATCTCCTCAATGATTCTATATCATCGGACTTGGTCATAAAGTTATTTCCACCAACATGAAGTAAAACACCAATATCAACCAAATCCAAAACTTCTCCGGTCCTAACAAGGTTTCAATGGTAAGCGTCCAATCCTACTTGTGTCACATACTTAGTTTTGAATCTAATGTTTTGACTCATGTCCTGAGATAAAAATAATGAGAAGGATGGATGAAATGGATATAACAGACACATGATGCTGCCCCCACATAGTTCTGGGTTACAAGAGACGTCCAGTCAACAATTTGGCCCGTCAAACTATCGTACAACCATTTCATTTGTGCAGATGGAATAGGATTCTTAAATCTTTCATATTGCTACAGTCTAGCAATCTAAACTGTTGCCATTTCCCATACAACTATTGTATTTTAATCTCACCCATCTAATTGCAGTTCATTGATCATAGGGATAGGAACCTCTAACGTAATTAATTTTTGGTGAGCCCCACGTTAACATCAGAACGCATGAGATTAATGGTTTGGATCACCGTATGATGGGTCCCATTTATACACACAGGTGTACTCAACCTCTATTCACCTTGCACTCAATCTCCATACACAAGTTTGTTGCCAACCCTTAGTTGATTGTTTCCTCACCGTCCATTTGTTACCCCTGAAACTTCTCCAATCAACGGATAAGATCGCCTGAACATTGTGATTTCTTTTGAATCTCCACGTGGATGGCCCATATGTTTCAAAATAAAAATGATCATATCCAGCGGTTGCATGTGAACTCTTCAAATACAATCATTTCTCACACGCTGATGTGCCGCATTGTAGAGAATCGGATTCGTCCGAGAGGTGGGCCACACCATGATGACCGCCCAGCATGAAAATCAGTCCTATCCTTCACTTTTTGAGGTGGGCCATGCTGGTGGGTAATCCACTCACCAGCTGTCTGGTAGGACCCCACTTTTCATCCGTAGCCAATGCAGGAAACGTGGAGCCTTCTAGGTTGGTCTCAAACTACCTTCCACCGTACATATGGTTGGCTATTGTGACCGTACAACCAGCAGGTCCCGGTACAGATGAAATACATACTGACCATGTATACAATCCTGACCATGGGTACAGAGAAGCTGCTTATGGCCAACATTTAACGGTTCAGATCCACATAAACTTTGAGCCATGGGGCAATGATGGTGGGGTCTGCTGGATGACGACTGTGATCTAGCCGCGATGTGGGGAGATGCATTGGCAGAGGGATGTAGATTTCGCATTAGAAACAAAACTACACCCTTGTGCATTTCATTTGGCCACACCTTCGGTTCACCGAGACATTAATAGAGTCTTTCAGTCAATCAAAACAGATCTCAATTGTCTAAAAACATCATAACGTGCTTCAATCAACCTAAGAATTTTCAATTGAAACAGATCTCAATTGACTGGGAACATCATAACGTGTTTCAATCGACCTAAAAATTTTTTGGTTGACCGAACAACACTGCACTATATTAAAGGCACTCTATCAATAACTTCTATTGTGGCTTCAATCTTCTATCTTCACTATTCTAACTTGTTAGTACCATCTCTACTCTCCTTTATAGTAATAGTATCATTATCACTTTTCGTGTACACTCCGTCTTCATTCATATTTTACCAAGCCTAGAGAAGTCGAGTAAAATTTGAATTTCTTCGTAGGAACCACCTTCATAAGCATATTTGCCAAATTCTCACTAGTATGAATCTTCTCAGGAGTGATATTATCTTCCTTTAACATATACCAGATGAAAGGATGACAATCATCAATATATTTAATCGAAAATGATATATCGAATTTTTTGTCAAATTGATCGTGCTTTCATTATCATAATGTACAAACATGACTTTTTACTAAACTCCCAACTCATTCATAATTCTTTTCAACCAAACAACTTCATTACATGCTCCTGTCACTGCCATATATTCTACTTCGATTATGGAAAGAGCGACCACAAACCGAAGCTTCGACATCCAATTGATCGCTCCACCCATTAACACAAATAAGTAACTGAAAGTCAATTGAGATCTTGGCAAAATGCGATACTTTCTTGGCATTGAGGTGATACAAAGATCAGATGACATTTTTATTAGTCAGAGGAAAGACACACAGGAGGTGTTGAAAAGGTTCAACATGAACAAGTGCAATCCAGTTCACAACCCAATGGTTCCTGGAAGTAAGCTTACAAAAACTGGAGATGGAGTGAGGATTGACAGTACTTTCTATAAGCAGATTGTGGGGAGCCTTATGTATTTGACTGCCACTCGTCCAGATGTTATGTTTGTGGTGAGTCTTATAAGCAGATTTATGGACTGTCCTACTGAACTTCATTTGCAAGCAGCAAAGAGGATACTAAGGTACTTGAAAGGTATCATTGATTTTGGCATGTTTTACAAGAAGGGAGGAAGTGAGGAACTAATTGCCTACACAGATAGTGATTATGCTGGGGATTTAGATGACAGGAAAAGCACATCAGGTTATGTGTTTATGTTGAGCTTAGCAGCAATGTCTTGGTCTTCAAAGAAACAACCTGTAGTCTCTTTGTCCACTACCGAGGCTGAGTTTATTGCTGCAACTTCATGTGCCTGTCAAGCAATCTGGTTAAGAAGGATTTTGGAAGGTCTCAAGCATGTTCAGCATGATTCCGCAACAGTCTATTATGATAACAGTTCAGCAATCAAGCTCTCTAAGAATCCAGTGATGCATGGTCGGTGCAAACACATTGATGTTCGCTTTCATTTCCTTCGTGAGCTCACAAAAGATGGAATTGTAGAGATGGTTCATTGTCCTACCCAGGAGCAAGTTGCTGATATAATGACTAAACCTTTGAAGCTTGATGCCTTCCTGAAGATGCGTGATTTGTTGGGTGTTTGTTTGGATCCTGAAGTAAACTGATAGCTGAAGCTTTCAGTTTAAGGGAGGATGTTAAAATATTTAGTTTAAGTTGTTATTATTTTGTATTCCCTATTGATAAGGGACGTTCTTTGTGTTGAACTATTTGTGTTAAACACAAATAGCTCAACTGCTAAAAAATAGTCCAACACAATTTTCCATTGTCAGATCTGAGACACTTTACTGTTTTACCTGTTTCATTTTCTACCATAACTTTTCACTTTTTAAATACATCAGATTTATGTTTTAAGAAGTAGACCCACAGTTTTCTACTAGCATCATCAATAAAGGTAACAAAATAACGTAAGCCACCAAGAGATAATACCTGTGTCGGTCCCTACACATCAGTGTGTACAAGTTCCAACAGATGTATCTTTGGAGCGCGTCCCGTCTTCTTGAAACTTACCCTCTTCTAGTTGCCATACATGCAGTCCTCGCAGAATTCCAAGTCAATAGACTTCAGCCCTGGTAGCTTCTCTTTTGACAATAGCACTTTCATCCCTTTCTCACTCATATGTCCCAGCCTCTGATGCCATAACTGCCCATTCACTCCAGTTGATGCGACTGCGAGTGAACTATACGATCCTGAAGTCACGTACAAAGTATTTTCATTTTTGCCTCTAGATATTACCAAGGCACCTTTTGTGATCTTCCAGGAGTCACTGGTGAATGTCGTCACATAACCGGTATTGGCCAACTGTCCCACTGAGATCAGATTACGTTTCAAACTGGTACATGTCTGACATCCTTCAATTTCAAGACCATTCCGTCTTTCTGATTTACATGAACATCCCCCTTTCCAACAACATTGCACGGCTCATCATCACCCAGGTAGACTTTCCCAAAGTCACCTGACACATAATCACGCAGAACTTCCTTACACGAAGTAGCATGAAACGAAGTGCCCGAGTTTATAACCCAAGACTCATTCCTCGCATCAAGAGACAAGATCAACGCCTCTGTGTCGCAGATTCACTGAATCCTTCCCGCCTTAAGAGCTTCCTTCTTGTTTCTTGAGCGTCCTGCAATCACGTTTCATGTGCCCCTTCTTGTCGCAATGCCAACACCCGTCTTTGTCTTTCGTCCATTAGACTTCTTCCTCGACTTAGAACGCCCGTGTTTATTGCCTCCTTTGTTCAGCGATCTTCCTCTTCCTTCAACGTTTAGAGCATTCTCTGAATTCCCTGAAACTCCTGATGCCTTCCTTATAGATTCTTCGCTGAGAATTAGACCGGCCATATCATCAAATTTCAGCTTTGTCGATCCTGAAGAATTACTCACAGCAATCACCAAACCATCCCAACTGTCTGACAAACTGGATAAGATCAATAATGCCCTGACCTCATCCTTAAAAGCAATGCTAACGGATTCCAACTGGCTCGTGATTGTATTGAACTCGTTTAGATGTTCAGCCACGCTCCCACCATCTGACATCTTCATGTTGAATAGTTGTTTCATAAGATGAACCTTGTTGGATGCTGAGGGCTTTTCATATATGGTGGCTAGGGCTTCCATTAATTCTTTGTCGTTTTTACCTTGGATATATGAAGGCGACGCTCTTAGACAAAGAGAGTCGGATCGTTCCTAAAGCCTTCCTATCCAGTAAAAACCATTCATCATCTGTCATCTTTTCTGGTTTATCCTCTTTTCCTCCTAGAGGAATATAGAGGTCATTCTGATACAGATAATCCTCCATCTACATCTTCCAGAAGGCAAAGTTTGAACCATCAAACTTCTCAATTCTAGTTTTCCCATCTTCCGCCATCGCTACCAATAGAACTAAACCAATAACTTTGATACAAGTTGTTGCGCAGCACGCCAACAACGCAGTGAGCCTAGATCCAATCTCAGGCCTCACCCAAAAACGATAAACATGAAGAAATATAAACTAGAAAAGGAATAAAAGCATTCAAACCAAACACAAGACAAGATATACGTGGAAAAATCCCAAACTAGGGTAAAAAAACCATGGATGCAAAATTCCACTATGAAGAGAAACAAAGATTACAAGGCAATATACTAACCACTCCCTTGGAAGTACAGAGAAAATTCCTTGCCCACACCTTAGAAATATTTTTCAATATTCACCTTAGCCCTAGAATAACCCTAGGACCCCAATTTATAGTTTTGACAACTTCCCTTTCACATCCCAGTTGCGAAAGGACTTACGACACAAAATCTGCGAAACTCCTTTCGCATCCAGTTGCGAAAGGATTTGCGACACGAAATCCGTAAAACTCCTTTCGCATCCCAGTTGCGAAAGGACTTGCGACACGAAATCCGCGCAACCTCGACTGGTCGTGGGTGGCCCCAGATGTGGCTCCACTTCTCAACACCTTTAACATATACCAGATAAAAGGACGACAATCATCAATATATTTAATCCGAAAATGATATATCGAGTTTTTTGTCAAATTAATCGTGCTTTCATTATCATAATGTACAAACATGACTTTTTACTGAACTCCCAACTCATTCATAATTCTTTTCAACCAAACAACTTCGTTGCATGCTTCTGTCACTGCCATATATTCTACTTCGATTATGGAAAGAGCGACCACAGACTGAAGCTTCGACATCCAATTGATCGCTCCACCCATTAACACAAATAAGTAACTGAAAGTCAATATTTTGTTGTCTATATTCACATCATAATCCGCATCCGCATAACATACAAGTCTCTCATCAGATGTGAACTGAACAATTCCTATTATTTTACAAGTATGATCGTTACTCATAAGAATCAAGCCATTACCATACTCATGTACGTGGTAAATCTACTACGATGACGACACATGTGGTAAGATGCCCCTATATAAAATCCACTCATTACACAAGTATCTGACCTTGGACACAGATAATACGTCGTGTCTTCGCTGGATTCCGTTGAGTTGGCCTCATTCGAATAATCACTTGATTTATTCTCCTTCAGGATTTTGAGATTTGTATAAACATTCGCCATATGTCATACACTGTCACAATTCCAACACTTTAACTTTCCTTTTTCCTTCGACTTGAACCTCGATAGTAACTTTTCATTTTCCCGCTCAGACAATCTTTCCTTGGCAACTAGTGCACCCCGTAGAAGTACCTTCTCCACCACTATTCATTTTCAACTGCTTCGATTGAAGGGATAAGATACCGGTATTAAAGTTCAAGGTATTCATACCATGGCACAAAATATCTATCAAATACTCATATGAATTCAAAATAGACGTTAACAAAATTAAGACTGTGTTTTTTTTATCAATGTTTACATCCACACTTTTTTTTTTTTTTTTTCTTGTTAGCTTGTTAGTACACCCACTGTCAGTTCACACTTCACTGTTAGCCACCCCCACAAAATTAAGACTGTGTTTTCTTTATCAATGTTTACATCCACACTTGTCAATCTATAAATTAATTTGTTTGAGGCATTTATATGCTCAAAAAGATCCAAAACTTTCACTATCTTTAAATTATACATTTATCTCTTTGATACAGGCAAAAGGAGAATGACTTTGTTACTTATATTACACCGCTATCATTTCATATATTTTGAAATCTCATCTCACCCATTAACCAAAAATTGAAGCAGGTATAAATATTATGTAGATCTAAGTAATGATTGAATATCCACCATTAAAAACTTCATAGAATATTTATTTGCCATCCAACCAATCAAATTATATAGCCCATAAAAAGTTTTTAACAACGGTCCACCGGAGATTCGGATCCGTTTCATTTTTAGCATCACCACTAAAATGAACTTTAAAAACGGATGGACGGACGTGGATTTAAGAAACATACATCAAAGTCGGCCCTATACAGTCAATGATCCACCGACCATCCACCAAAGCCAAGCCCATAGTTCGCCTCCTCGAGCGATAATCAAGCAGAGAGAGACAACCAACGGTCTACATTCAACAACTCAATGATCACTTAACCATGGCCCACCTGTTCAAACCTAAACAACCCGAAAAGCTATTAATATCCTCAGCCGGAGTATCCTATAATTCGTCCTGGACCATTTCCTCGGGATATATCGGGTTAAGATTTCTCGTGATGATGAAAACGGGAGAAAGAAGGAAAATGACAGCACAAACCCCTTTTTCTCTTTTCTTTTTTTTTTTTTTTCGTTGGAGAAGGAAATAAATGCGCTCCAGAAATTCCAAAATCTACGTCAGCATTTCTGCACGAAAAACGAAGCAGGAAAAAGCAGCTCCAACAGTCAGCTCATTTCGAAAAGCGCCGTGTAAATCAAATAAAAAGTATACAACGGAATCCAGAATATTATTAACTATCTCTATTCTAATATATTTTCAAGTCCACCATCCCACGTGCCCACCTAAAAACGGTGTGTACACTCGCCTCTTCTCACGTGTGAAACTTTCATACGTGTATGACTTAAAATCCTTGTTACTAGATACATTGTATTCACTTTCCACATGCCAAACATGAGTTTGATAGGACCGACATTGGTACGGAAATATTGAAAAGAACCAATGAACGGTTGAGAGGAATTATATCTGATGTATGTTGATGGTCCACTGCATGATCATTTCCACGTAATATTCGGTGTACGGAATCTAAGTGGATGATGAGCGGATTATATGTCATACACGTGTGGCTTATATGCACCCTTGATGTGCACACGTGTGAGTGTAATCGGCATTTGTCCTGACATCATCAACGTAGTTCCATTGCTGGCCCGGGTAGGCAAACCGTCCTATAGTATCAGAGCTTTGAATGCTGTTGACCCAATCGCGTGCGTGAGATTGGAGGGGGATCGCGCATGCGTGTGCAAAATCTGATCGATTCCTCAGGTGGGCCTACCTTGAATATGGAAATCTGACCGTTCAACTGGCTTGATGAACCTTCTACGTGATTACGAAAGATTACGGAAAGAAAAAAGAGGGATTAGTGCTAAGCATTCACGAGATCAATTAGGCAGAATCTAGTATGGAGACCCACCTGAATTACTGGGACCCACATGATTGAATGGATCGGATCTCACGCACGTATGCCAATTTGGCTGGCGTGCTGTGAGCCCCATCTCTATGTCGACCCATATTCAAGATAAATCTATGGCCCTGCTGATGATTGTAACGTCCTGATTAACGTACCAGATAAATCTACACTCCCGGGCCCACCTTCTGTACGCACCGGATTTCTCATTAGCCTGCTGTTAACCATTAAGGCCGCGCGTAGAAGTGTGCGTGGGCTGAGCTAAAACCGTAAAATAAATTCGTTTTATATTTTGTCACTTATACTTGATATTATCCTTTCTATTTTTGATATTATCCGTCCGCCGCTCTCTTTTCTTAAATTATGTACGAGCCGCGCGTGTGCACGCGCCGAAGTAGAGCAACACGTGGACGTACATAAATAGAAGATCTGGAACGTTCATCAGCTAGTATTTTCTTATGAGTTTATTGTCTCTTCGAACGATTTAGGACGTTCATCATTCGGACCACGAAATTACATTGAATACGAACCCTGGTTAACTATTTTTCTCGTTAAGATCCTTGTGGTCCACAAAATTTATTAAACGGTCCATATTTTAGAGATAAATGACAATGACAATGGGCTCCCATTCTCTAACGGCCCAGATCTGTCACTCACTGCATTTCTGCGTGTGTACGTTGCGATTTGTGGTGCGCTCTGATCTTCAGATGCAAAGAGCGAATGGGGATTAGCTTTTGCGGGAACTTACTGCGATGGTAAGTTAGGTGGGGCCTTTGTTCAAAATCCATCCCGTCCATCTATTTTTCCAAATCATGCTAAGATATTAGCCAAAAACTCATGAAAATTGAAAACTAAAGTGCGCCGCACGAAAGAAAAACATTGATAGGTAAAAGCCTACCATTGAATTATCCTTAGGTCTACTGGGATGTTTATAACACCATCCACACCGTTCATGGAGTCATTCCTACAGGAATGAACCGCAAAATACATAAATAACCCTTATCCAAAACTTCTCTGGCCCCACGAATGTTCAACGGTGTACGTTCAATCCTCTGTCTTACGGCCCACTTAAGTTTTGAATTTGAGTCATTTTTAGGCCCACGCATATACATGACTAGAAAAAACGGATGGACGTGATGGATTTCCCACAAACACTAAGGTGGGCCCCACCTAGCTTTCCGTCCCGGGAAGTTTTATGTGAAAGCAGGCAATCCGCGTCCTCAAACAGTAAGACCTTTTATTTCCTAAAAAGGAATGCTATAAAAGGTACTCGTCGCGTGAGATGGAGGGACGGCTTCGCGCCACACGTGTGAATATTATAATAGAAACTGAGATCAACGCCATTAATTAGGAACGGGTCACATCGAAAATACCTCTATTTCAGAAAGAACGTAGTCCACTCATCAGGCAGGCTAGCTTTATTCATCAGCAAACCCACGTCTTTTTGACTCACCTTAGTATTCTATCGTACTAATCAATTACCCCAGCATCTCTGTACTGCGGGCCAAAAAGATGAACGGTTCGGATCTCTGACACGTGCTATAATCTGCCACGTAAGAACCATTCAGTCTAGCAAGGACCATAACTTTCTCCATCTCATCGAACACTGCTAGCGTACGTCGCGGACGGATAGCAACGTGGGTAGAACTTCCGTGAGATCCACCCGTCCATCAGGTACAAAGCCTCATCTTCACCTTAAAAACAAAAATTCATGACCATACAGAAATCAGGTAGGCCACACTATAGTAAAAAGTTGAGATTGGACGCACGCTCACCTTTAGTTTAACTTAAGGTCCACTGTGCTGTCTGTAAATCATCTAATCCATTCATCAGACATGTTTAATAAGGATTAAAAAACCCAAAAATCACACCATCCCAGAACTCAGGTGTGCCGTAACACGTGATTTTGAGGTGTAATTTTATGAGGTGGCCCACCTGAGAGTTGAATCAGAATGATGTTTGAGATCAAGGCCAAAGCAAGGGTGATGTATATGATAGACAGGGTGGATTTCAGGTAGATGAAGCCTTTTGGGCCCCGTTTACAGAGTAAGTTGCTTTCGTAAGTACGTACGAGAGGTACCGAAAGAGCTTTCCCTCTCTCTCTCTCTCTCTCTCTCTCAGAGAACTCTGCTTTACGCTAGACAGACTGAGGGAAAGAGAGAGAGGGAGTGCCCTAAAAAATGCATAGAGAAAAGGACCTGCGTACCCTTATTTTCCAGGGCAGGACTGCCCTCCAATGGCACGCTCTGTAATTTTTCTGTCCCTCTTTCAGCTGCAGCAGCTGCAGCTGCAGAACTGCTGGTGAATTAAAACAACAGCTCCACCACCACATCACCCACCAGCTTCTCTCCCCACCGTCTTCTTTTTCATTATTCCCAAACTACCCTTTTTTATAACCATATTTACCCCTCTGCCCTTCTCTCCTTCTCCTTGGCATTTCTCTCTTCAGAACCCTTCATTAAAAAAAAAAAGTTTTTATTTTTATTTTTCCTAATTTCCTTCTTTTGTTTGGAAAGTGATCGGCTTTTAACGTTTTGAGATTCTTCTCTTTGCGTAAGTTAGGGTTTTATCTAGTAGCTGTTGTGAGGAACCGTTCGAGCTTTAACCTCAGCTCCTTTTTCTTTTTCAGGCTTCTTTCAGCTGCAACTCTTCAGTCTCTTAAATCTGTTTTTTATTTTTATTTTTATTATTTTTAAATTTTTTTTTATAATTTGGAGAAGAAAGCTCGAATTTGGTGAGTTTCAGCTTCCTTTTCTGGAAAAGAAAGCTCGATCTAGGGTTTGGTTGTCGGATGCTGAGGAATCTTTGATTCTCCTTCGCTTTGTGGAATGAATGTGGGAAAGAATGCGGCTATCTAAGCTCGAAGAAGTCCGATTCCGGAAGGTTATTCGACTTTCGAGCTTTCTGCTTCGATCGCGAATGTAGGCCTTTCTCTTGTAGTTTGAGTGTAAATTCGAAGCTCGAAGGAGGCGATTCCAGAACGCTGTTTTGAAATCTTCGGCTTTCTTCTTTGGTGAATTACCTGTCCGATTTCGGCATTTCGTATGTTGTGTAAATCCAAAGCTCAAAGACTAGTTGATTCTAGAACGTTCTTCTGATTCTCCTTGCGGTGTTCGATCTTCTCGTGGGACGAATTTTGGTGTTTGTTGTCTGATTTTGACGTTCTGCGTTTCGTTTCTTCCGTCTGTGCTTCTGTAGAGTTGTATTTGTGTAAGAAATCTTGTAAATTTTTATTTTTAATTTTTATTTTTGTATCTTTATTCGAAATGGTGTTTTAGGACGGCCGGTTTGGGTCGGTTGTAGTGTGATCGGAGAGGAGAAAGCATTAGGGTTTAAGATTATTATTTTTTAAAAATTTTTGGGGGTTGTTTTTTAAGTAAATGCATGGATGGGAGAGAAGCCATGGCGTCATATTACATGCAGAGAGGGATGGGTGGGTCGGGGACCCCGCCCGGTTTACATGGACCGCCGGGTATCCGGCCATTGACGAACCCGCATTTGCCTCGGCAGTCCAACATTGGAGGTGGTTCCGTCGGATCGGCGTTTCCCGTGGAGTCTTCTCCAGCAACGGCTGCAATGTCGCCTCATGGTGTTAGTGCAGGCGGGCCATCTTCACAGGCTGGAATGCAGGTGAGTGGGGAGCCTGTGAAGAGGAAAAGGGGGAGGCCGCGCAAGTACGGACCAGACGGGACGGTGTCGTTGGCATTGTCTTCCATTTCGCCCACCTCAGCCCCGCCCTCGGGTTCAGCCCCATTGTCGCAGAAGCGGGGTAGAGGGCGGCCACCTGGGACTGGAAGAAAACAGCAGCTGGCTTCTCTCGGTGAGATATCTCACCGATCTTCTTTCTTTTTAATTCGTGGTATACTTGAAGTTGATGAATTAGTTGAAAAATAAATGGAATTTGGATGCTATCTATTTAATTAATTCTCTATTGGATTTGATTAATTGGTAATGTAGTAATGCGAATTTGGTTTTTGTTCGTGCCTTCCTTTTTGTTACTCAACTGTTCAGTTGAATTTGAGTTTCATATAATATCATTTTTTGTGTGTGATTGAAATTGTATTAGTGGCTTATCTTGACTTCATCTCCGTGGTCTGGTCATTGTGTCTGTGCAATTTGTTTTGTATGTCCCACTTCTCTGAGATGGAATTGGAAGCCTCTCCATCTGAAAACTTTCTTCTAAACTGATTACTCTCATTAAATGAGTAACTCATGACCCTTGACTGTCCATCTAGTGGGACCCAGCTAGAATGGATCACGATTATTGATTTCTCATTAACATCACTTTTCTGCGGTGTTCCCACTGAACCCTGACTCTTACCCATCATTGCTTTTACATTCTGAGCATTTTCTCTAACCTGATTACACTCAAACAAATTACTTATGTCTTGGCTGTCCATCTAGAGCCCACCTAGAATGGTTCAGAATTACTGATTGATCGTAGACGCCACTTTTCATCACTTGTTGAAACTTAGACTATCAACCACCATTCATTTTTAGCAATGGAAAATTTTCTCTGAACTGATTACTGTGAGTAAATGAGCAACCCATGAATCCTGACTCTCCATCTAGTGAGGCCAATCTAGATTGGCTCACAATTACTGATCATCCTAGACATCACTTTTCTGCAGATTTTCCAGGCTGAACCTTGACTATTAATCATCAATAATTTTTAGCATTGGGATTTTTTTTGCTGATTTCCTTACTGTGAGTAAATGAGGAACTCATGAATCTTGGCTCTCCATCTAGTGGGGCCCATCTGGATTTGCTCACAATTACTGATCATCCTAGTTGTCACTTTTCTGCAAGTTTCCCTGCCAAACCTTGACTGTCAACCAACATACATATTTTTCTACCATATGAAAAATTTCTCTAATCTGATTACCTTCAGTAAATTAGGAACTAATGAATTTTGACCGTCCATCTAGAGGGACCCATCTAGAACCACTTACCCTTACTGATTGGTCCTTGACACCACTGCTTTCCCTGCTGGACCTCGGTTGTTAACCTTTTACCACCAGTTCGAAAGCTACTGGTTGGATGGTTTGGATTGTTCAAGCTGTGTTGTTTTGAACTGTGGAGCATCTTTGATGGAACCCGCTGAAGAAGACTTGATTCATAAGCTTCCTACTACATGGGCAGATAGGGGGCTCTGACACATACGATAATGCTGTCTCTATTGTATCAGAGTTCCTCTTTTGATGATCCAGTTTCCTTTTTAAAAATAAATAAATTTAAAGTGCATGTTCTACAATGAGATGCACTTTTATCATCCACCTTTCATTATTTATTCGGATTCCTTTAAATCAATATCCAGAACAGTTTATATTCCCATCTTATAGGACTAGTAGCAAACTGGGAGATGCATGGGCATACATGTAGAAACCATTAGGTAGAAACCATTGGCCACTCTAGAAAGTTGGTGGGGGATCCAAGTTGGTCAGCAGGTGGCTGCTTGCACCATCCTGTAGGGAAATGTAGGGCCCATGTAATCAGGTCCAAAAATCATGCTCTCTTTGTTTATTTAAGATTCTTTTAGTTATGCAAAAAAACAATGTGGCTAAATCAGATGAAAATGTTAAGGAGGGCCTACCTTATCTAATGAAGTGTGACGGTGCTCACTCTCCAACGGTGAATTGGTGCTAATATGCAGGTCATGGCACATACAGAATTGGCCACAATGATGGAAGGATATATAATATATATATATATATATATATAATAATATATATATATTATCTTATATATAATATATATATAATAATAATAATAATAATAATAATAATAATAAAAAAGTGTGGTAGAGGGAGAAAAGGGAATTAAGATTTTAAAAGGAAAAAAGAGAGAGTTGTTTGGCTTAGAAAGAGATTTTAAGTGAGTAAATAAATTTAAAATAAATAAGATTTGGTTGTATAGACACCCCCCCTAAAACAAGGACACGTCAAACGAGATCCGATTGAAGTGATTCTAGTTTTTGTTTTAGGTTGGGTGTCTACAAGTTGGTTATAATAATCATTAAGAGTGTGGGAGATAGGATTTATGGTTATTTATTTTCGTGCATGTGCGTGGGGGAGAGAGATGAGTGAGAAAAAGAGGAGCAGAGGCTGCCATGTGGCATGCCTATTTGTGTTGAGTTTGAGAGAGTTTAAGTGAGATAAAGAAGTTTTAAGTAGATAGATGTGGTTGGTTGTAATAACCATAAAGGGTGTGGGAGATAGGATCTATGGACCAGGATGGTAGGCACATTAGCACATAGAGAGGGTCTTCATTGCATGAAAGCCAACATAGCACAAATGCATTATACCTGAATCTAGTAGATTCATCATGTGCGTCCCACCAGTTCAGGTAGGTCCACATATTTGGCTGGCCATAAGTCCACTCTTGAATGTGTACCCCGGATCTCTTCTAACCATACTTTTTTTTATAGTCACATATGTGGTCCATCAAACCAGTGGAATGTCATGGGAGGCCCACCTGATGAATCGTTCAGATCTCAGGCTTGTGTGCAAAGGAACTCTGTTGAGAATTAGTGCATGATGCGCAGGTGCACAAAAATGAGACCATTGAATTTTTTTGTAAGGTGCAAGTTGTTCAATGTGTGGTCTCCACTCTTAAGCTGAGACAAAGATGGGGAGGAAGGTAAAAATGGGGAAACATGATTTTTTTTTTAGAAAATCGAGAAAATGGGAAAGTGCTCCACAACTTTTATGTAAGATTCTTTCTTGTACCCCTGAATGATTCATTTTCAAGCACTCAATTAGTACCTCTCCTCTGAAGCATTGCTTATGAGCCCCTATGATTACAAATTCATTTTCGACTAATTCTTTAAAAACTGTATTGGGCTATTCATTTCTCAAGTCATCATGCACTTCAGTCTTTTGAATGTTTGTTTGGCGTTTTCTTCTTTAATGGAGAAGAAACAGTTCTGTCTATCCTTCAAAAAAGAATCAGTACTAGGCCATGAGAAATATAGTCCTTGTAGTGCATTGTTGGAAGGTATGTGACCCAACTGAAAAGCTTGAGGGGCCCTAAATGTTGTGTAGCCCCAAGAACACCTCCACACACCAGAGGTCTTCCCAGAATCCAATTCTATCTTCAATCCCCACTTTGAATCTTAAATGTTTTGATGAGAACACTTGAGAATATGGCTCCAGGTTGCTGAACCCTCTTTGTGAGATGTTGTTCACATACCACCCATTATCTGCAGCCGGCTGTGGCCCAGGGGCTTCTTCCACCATTGTGGCCTGTGGGAGTGTTTGTTGGTAATTTGGGCACATATAATGGTCCCTTCCTGATCACCCAATCATCGATCTGTGATATTTTAATTGTCAACACTAGTATTCCCTTGTTTGAGGGGAGAAAAAGCTATGGAAATCGATATCCATTTCCAAGCTAAAGAATGTGGATCTCGATTTCTTCCACATGTTTTATGTCGATTTCTGAAGTTATGAGAGAGCCCTCGCCAGTTGCAATAATTAACTTTTTATTATTTTCATGAAAGACTGCGGTCCAATGCAAACAACAACATTACTGTAGGAATCCGCAGTTACCCATTTCTTGAGCCTTTCGTGTTGGTTTCCATATCCACGTTTTAGTTTCTCTTTATCCAAATGCCACCCTTGAATAAACCAAGTAACTTAACGACCAACTCATTCCTTTGTGCAGACCTTGTTTAGAATTCATTTGGGATTACTTCCATTCCAAATTCCGTTGTCCAAAAGATTTTTTTTTTTTTTTTTGGTCATCATACCATGTACAGCACTAGTATTGCTGTTTTCCTGAGTCTACCTTTGTTTACTTTCCTTGATAGTGTGGAAAGGTGGAACAGGATTCCTGTAGCTGATCCCACTTAATTGGGAATTTGGGACAAGGCTTAGATGATGATGATGAACTTTCCATGTTTCTTTTATGACATAGATATATTGCACTTGAAGATTATTGGAATCAGTTCGTGTTTTCTGGTAGTTTCAACATCTCTTTCACATGCAACTTTTATTTTTGTTGGATTATCGTAAGTGTTGTATAATTACTAATTAGTTCACCTTTTGATTTGTAAGTGTTGTCAGATGCTTTTCTTTTCAGTTATAAGAGAATGACCCTTGCTGATGTATAATTTCTTGCTAGGTGAATGGCTCTCTGGCTCTGCTGGAATGGGTTTTACTCCACATATCATAACAATTTCTGTAGGAGAGGTATGCTATGCTCCTATCAGTTACTGACTGTAATTACATGTGCAACGACGTCTATGCTTCTGAAAAACAGAATCATTATATTTGGTAGATGAAGATCTTAAATTAGAAAATTTTGCTATTCTCACAAGCTTTGCTTTTCTTAATAATAAAAGCGGCTTCTTGCGGTAGGCAATAACTTTTGAATTGAGTTTGGCATGGCTTGATTCGGTATCCCAAGTAGAGGTAGTCAGTGTTTGTCTACCCACAAGAAAATGACCTGCGTGCCATGTTCCTTTGTTGGACATGGATGCAGAGATTGTAGGAAAAGTGTGCCAAACACTCTATATTACTTTGCTGCAGAGTTTGTAGAAAAAAGCACGTCAATCATAGAAAAAAAGGAAAAAGCAAGGCAATCATTTTATATTATTTTGGTGTTGGATGATGATTTGCTGTTAGTCATTGTTTATTTTTATTTTTTATTACTCTGTTATTCTATGCACAACATGCAAAACTGCATCACAGAAAGAGGCGTGGGTTATGATTCATCATGAAACGCAGCTTGCGACTAATGTGACCATTTTGTCAATCAAAGACCTGTTTTGCATGAATTAGAGAAAAAAAGAATGATGATACCACTGATGAAAAAAAAAAGAATAATAAAGAAATGGATGGTGATGGTGCACTTTATTTCAACCTTATTACTTACATGGTCTTGGATTTGATCTTGTCTTGCCTACCAAAGAGAAATAAACGAAGAGAAGTTGTTCAGGCTACGTCCCCTAGGATTGTCCCTTCTTGTCGTTATGGATGAAAAATTCAAACTGGAGAAGTATGTTTCCCGTAGATCTGTTGTCAACTTTTCTCTTCATTATTTATGAGCAACGCTACTCGCAGTCATTGCATGTCTCACCTGACCCAGATTCCTCACTAAAGTCAGCAGGGAACTCATACAAGATCAAGGGCTGTGCATCAGGTCCACTGCCATTTTGATGCCCTAGTCCAGAATTTAGGTCTCTTTACTCATTTGGTGGGTTGCATTTGCATGAAAAGGATGGTTAGAAAAGGATATCCTGTGGTACATATTCAACATGCTTGATGCCCACCTGAAAAGCACACTGGCCTGATTTTTGGTCTAATGCAAATCAACCCACCTGATGGATGACTTGAATCTTGCATATTTTTGCCACATTGGTGCTTGGTTGGCCTCAAGGTCTGGTGACTGCAGTTGCATAAATGCATGTAACATCCTTGGCCATGCATGTCTGGTGGTGGGCTAGATTAAAAATGGTTTCCTCAGTTTTCTGTTTGGAGTCTTTCTTGCATTGGCTTCTGGCTAAAGTTGGGAATAGATATACTTTATATCCCGTTGGTGGTTGTAAGCATACTTGAACACTGAATGACCTCTTCTTGCCATAATATTTTGATGTTCAATTTATTGCAAGGTTCAAAATATCTGTGTTGGAGCACATATAAGCTGGCAAATACTGATTTGCATCAGAGGTATACTGATGTTTGACCTTTGACTGCTAAATTGCCATATCACTGATGCATATGAGAACCATATCGGTAATTTTTTTCAAAAGAAATGTGTATCAGCTGATATTTTGAACTTTGATTTTTGAAGATGAAGAGTTAAATACTATATATATATATATATATATATATATATATATATATATATATATATATAATATATATATATATATCTATATATTCTCTCCAAATTTATGATACAAATGCAATGATTCCTATTGTCTTTATTTTGTTGTGCAGGACATTGCAACAAAGATAATGTCATTTTCACAACAAGGGCCAAGAGCTGTTTGCATCCTCTCAGCTAATGGTGCTGTCTCTACAGTGACGCTTCGTCAGCCTGCAACTTCCGGTGGCACTGTCACTTATGAGGTTTGGACTTTTTTATATTCAGGTCTTCATTTTGGTTTTGATAGTTAATTGAAACTTTATAATAGAGTTAGTAGGAACACGCATGCAGCGAGTAAGCAGGAAGGGGTCCCCTCTATGAAGGACCAAATATTGCACACCCTCCTCTCCAGCTAGTGGGTCATTGATCTCATTTCATCATTTTCATATCTGAATTGGGTTTGAAGCCTTATCGTTGAACATCCTTCTATTATGCTCTAGCCAAATTGACCATTTAGCCAATATTTTCATAATCGTTATTGTATCGCAAATCATAGTAGGGGTTGAATTGAATCGAGTTGCAAGGTGTATCGTAAATTGTAAGATTTTTCCAATTTTCTTAGAAAATAAATCTGAAAGATATAAATGAATCAGGAAAAATCTAGAACTCATCCATCGGTCAATTCCATCAATATGCACCAAGATAAGTAACAAATATCATGATATCGACAATTGAGAGGTTGTAGATCGTAACGAAGGATTCTTGTCTTTCCTGTGTGTGTGTGTGTGTGTGTGTGTGTGTGTGTGTGTTTTGAGAATCGAACATTTTTTTAGCAGCAAATAAAAACTCTACAAAAGAAAAACAAAAATACATACAAACCACCCCAAGGGCAAGGCATCCTATTCCTAAATAAACCGGAAAACCTTACTAGTAACAGCCCACAAAGATTCTTCCCTATCCCTGAATCATCTCTCATTTCTTGCCAGCCAAATACACCATGTAGCCGCTAAAATGCAAAATGCCAACATCTGATATCCTTGGAGCAAGGGCCCCTGACATGCCAAGATAAAAACAGCATCTCAAGAGAGTTTGACATTACCCACGGCACCTTGAAAGCTGGCAGAATGTTGTCCCATACCCCTATCACAAAAGGGCATGTGATGAATAGATGCACTGCAGATTCCTCATCCTTCTTGCACATAAGGCAATCGTTAGGAAGAACCATCCCTCGCCTTTCCAGATTATCCACCGTTAGAACTCTGTTCCTACCCGCAAGTCAAGCAAAAGCTGCTACCTTTGGAGGGGCCCCGTACTTCCAAATGTTGCCTGCATGGGAACCAATGTCTTGGGCCCTATCGTGAAGCACTTCAAAATAGGGGCACACCCAAAAAGATCAGATCTGTCCCTCTGTTAATAGGGCTCATCTAGAAATTCTGGGTCAGGCCTAACACCCTCCAGCAAGGTCAGCAGATCCAACCGCTCCTCAAATTCAGCTTCAGAGAGATTCCGACGACATGGGGGAATCCTTGTCCCGCCATTCCCTTGGGCTACAAAGCAGTCCACAACCAAGATGTTTCAAATTGCACACAACCCAGCAATGCGAGGGAAACATGATCTAAGAGTGGACTCACCAATCCAAATGTCATCCCAAAAGCTAACCATCTTCCCTCAACCCACCAATATGCCAAATTCGGGGAGAACTTTGACTACCATTGAGCAATAAGATTCTCTATAGATCAAGGAATTCTTTATCCATCGACCCGAGTTTGCCTCAGCATACCCTCCAGCGATTACTGTCCTCCTGATTCTTGTCCCCCCCCCGCCCCCGAAAAAAAAAAAAAAAAAAAAAAAAAGAAAGAAGAAGAAGAAGAAGAAGACAAAAATGAGGATATTTAGTAGTGGAGGGGCTGTTACATGTTTTTAAAGCAATTTTTTATGTAATTTGGGCCCCATTTATGCAGTCCACGATTATTGTACAATTCGATACGGTACTTGTATGATGATTGCAGATTTGCGATCTTGGGCTGCGATTCATATCGGCATGTACACAATACAATTCGAATTGCAAACTGTACGAATTTGGCAACAGTTAACATAACTGCTAAAAGGACCAGCTGCCAGATTCTCCTTTTCTTCTTTCCTTGTGAAATGCCACATGGAGAGCAAACACCCTTTGGTCCCTCACCCTTGATATGCATTGTCCAGTAGGTCTCTTTTGAATGTTGGGCTCCACACCATACCCTCATACACACTGATCAATAGGAATACTCCCTTAGATGAAGAAAGCCGAGATTGAATGGCCTATCCCCACACCATCTATCATCCCACATTTAAAAAAAAAAATTTGAAATTAGATTGCAAGATTTTAACCTTTTTTATTTATTTATTTATTTTTTTTTATACTTCAATATTGGACAGTCAGTGGCAAGCCTATATCTTGCATCAGTCTCAAAGTCTGTCATGGCTGATACCTACCATATACAAAATTGATGAGTAGTACAATCTATTGTAATATTTCATGTCTAATGCATGTCATACATTAATGTTAGATGTGGCATAAGCATGTAATGGTAATGTTATTTAGATCTTTAACAAGCCTGCCGCACACCTCCCTTCATCTAGCCACACATTCCCAGCTGGCACGTGGGAGATCTGAGCTGTGGAAGTGGGGTGGTGTGGGGTGGACTTTTGTAAATGGGTCTGCTGGACTGCCTAGAAGACCTGGCTTATAATAGGCTGGACAACTCAACAAGCGGCTACGCATGGACTAAAAAACAACGGATCTCTTTAAAAGAATTACCATCTGTCCATATTCCGCATCCATATGTCCCGTCTTGGTGAGTGGATTGGACTGATTTTTGGGCCAGGTCATCTATATGTTGTCCCACTTGATGCATGGCTTAGATGTCCAACATGTAAAGGTGCATGTTGGCTGCGGAACCCGTTAATATCATGTATGTATGTATATTTATTGCATAATTTTGGCAATATTGTGTACAATGGGACACCGATTTTCATCTCCAAATATGCAATATGTTTGATTGTCCTATTTAACTTGTGTAGGGCCGGTTTGAGATATTATGCTTGTCGGGTTCGTACTTGCTCACTGATGATGGTGGGTCCCGTAGTCGAACTGGTGGTCTGAGTGTCTCCCTCTCTAGTCCTGATGGTCGTGTTATCGGCGGTGGAGTTGGTGGGATGCTCATTGCAGCAAGCCCTGTCCAGGTATCTTGTTTCATCTCTCTTACGTCCATGCCATTATTTTTCAACTTTAATTCCACTCGTTGATTGCAATCAAGCTATGTACTACACTGTTAGATAGTGCTTGATTGCAATCAACCTATGTACTACACTATTAGATAGTGCTTGATTGCAATCAACCTATGTAATAGTTTATTACATTGCGTTTGTGGGTTTTTTTGTGCTCTCATTGTTGGTCCCAAGCTTGGATAAAGGAGGTGGGTTGTGTCAGGTTGGCAGCTGGTGTCAAATTTGTGCCATTACTTCCATCATGAATACAAATGGAACATGATTCATGTACCCGACCCCAATTAGTTGGGATATGGCTTAGATGATGATGATGAATTCTACTATATAGCATACATTATTGGCATTGCATTGACCATTGCAACAAATATTTACTCATGCTGTAAATTGTAATGCAACTCGAGCATAGATTTGTGGTAATTTATCTGCACGATCTTCAACTGTCAATGAACTGGGCCTGGGTTGTTTCCGACCGAACTTGAACTCGTTAAGCTTGGCCTCTTAAAATTTTCTGGTTTTGCTCAGCCATGTCCTGCGCTTGACTATCCTAGTGGGATATCTATGCTATATATAACCAGTGTTTGAAATATCGGTATTGCGTTACGTATCTCATTCTTGGGATATGGATACGTATCAGTTATCACATGGGATATACCGGTTGTATTGTGTAATGTACCAATGTTGTTGGAAACATTGGGAAATTGGTCAAATTTTTCAATGAAACTTCAGTGATTGTTAAAAAAAGATATCAATACACTTATAAATCAAAATATTAAAAAAAACAAGTGCACATAATAGGTTTTCTTTATATGGAGTTCCTAGTCTCTGTGTTGTCTAATTGAATTGATGCAAGTATATTCAAAGTATATTCATTTAATTTATAAATGTAAGAAGAATCACTAGATTAGGTTACATATATGTTTGAATTTATGTTTGGACACAGATTGCAACTGATTTGTGAGAAATTGAGAAATTTTGTTTTGTTTTGTTTTTTTGTTTTTTTGTTTTGTTTTGTTTTGTTTTGTTTTTTTTTTTTTTTTTTTTTTTTCAGTTTTCCGCAACTCGACACATCTCCTCCAAATCTCAAAATCGAAGCTCCGAATCTATGATTTTTCATACAAAATATGAAAGAAAATCATGGATTTATAACAATTTGACACTGATTTAACAGAAAAAATAATTGAAAATTGAAAATGCACGCCGGATCAATCATGTGGGAAGTGGGATATATCGCACTACTTGTGCATTTCGTATTGCACAATTGGGATACAAGACATATCGTGGGATATATCGGCCGATATTGTCGATATTTAAAACATTGTATATTACAGGTGTAGCTTTTGGACATTTTTGCCCCTGAAATTAGTCGTGGGGAGGGAAAAGTCCTTCGGTCTTTCTTCTTTCTTTCCTTCCTTCATTCTTTCTTTCTTTTTTGCAATTTGTACCGTCAATGTCTTCCTGGGAGTAGCCTGCACCCACTTCTTTTCCTTGCGTGTGGGTCGCACAGAAGATGTATGGTTAGCGCCTGCTGTGATGAATCTGTAACATCCACACCATACATCTGTTGTGCGGACTCATGTTAGGATGCACACCATTTTTGGACCACCAGATGTACAACTGGTTTGGTTCTGGTGCCTGCTTATCTAAATATGGGCCTGGTGAAAGAAATCTTGGATCTCGCACACGTGTGCCGGTCACATTGGCACAGACTTGTGCACGTTCCACTAGCTTTTACTTTATGTGCCTCTTACATGCACGGGGTTTGAATTTGATCCTTCATCTCACTGTAATGGTTACAGTTGATTTACTCTCATAGATCAAATTGTCAGAACAGGCTGCTGGCTTAGTCACATTTTTAGGTCAAAAGATCATGTCGCAGCATTCAAATTGTCATGAATAATCTGCTATAGTTTGTATTTTACTCACCAGATTACCTTCCTAATCTCTGAATAAATGCACATGGCCCTCCTCATGCAGTGAATGCGCCTTGCATCAAGTAGTCATTACCTTGTAAGATAACCCTGATAAATATCAGGGGGTCAACTCATTATGTGGACCCTGCATGTTTGGAAAGAATGGATGGTCCAAAAATTATGAGCAGTGGGCTCGGTTCGGATCGGGTTGACTGTCCAAGCCCGATGCATTTGTTAAATGGGCCAATATTTTTGGCTCTACCTAGACCTATTTACTCTGTGGGCCTGACCTCAACCACTAAAAATTCACCAAACCCAAGCCCGACCTGACCCAACCCATTCAATCATAACCAGGTAGGGTTCAACCAACCCAACCCAACCCAGCATGAGCACACTTGGGTTTAAAAATGGGATATGGACTAAAGGTACACCAGGCTGACCAATTAGTGGATGCATAGAAATGTGTGTACATTCTGCAGGTTGGGTGGGGTTCAACCTGAGCCTGATCCATTTACTTGAACATACCACATTTTCTTACCCAAACCTGACCTGCTACCCATCCATTTAGCTTGGCCAAAACCCACCTCAGAAGCAGGTCGGGCCAGTTGACCCACGGCCACCCCTAATGTCATGTGATGAGTAGAACAGCTTGAGTTTTGGGGTAGGTGATCTACATCATGGGGCCTTTACTTATGTATTTATTATTATCATTTTTTAACGCACACACCCTCACACCCACACACACCACGATGGGCACTTGAACCCATGACCTCAGTGTTGAAATTCTTTGAGTCTACCACTAAAGCATGAGGAAGGACCCTCTACATCATGGGGCCAAGCTATGCTTATTATCTCTCAGATGCTTTCTTGTTTTGGGCACATTCACTAGGTAGGTTTTGACCGTTACATCTGTAGAACCTTCGACGCATGATGGACAATCTGCTGCAGGTAATAGTTGGGAGTTTTGTCTATGGCGGCACAAAAACAAAGAGCAAATCTGGGACTGGACCTGAGTCAACAATGGAATCTGAACATCCAATAGGTGAGAAACCTACCACCCCGACAAGCATGCTGCCCAATCAGAATCTCAGTCCTTCAATGATGGGTGGTGGTGGTTGGCCTGGTTCGCGGCCCATGGACATGAGAAATCCCCATATGGATATCGACCTGACCCGCTGAAAACTGTTTTCCAGCCATCGACATGTGGTTGGGGCAGGCAATGTGTATATGTGGCATTAGTTGAAGAAGACAGATGACAGGTAATGCATCGAGCGAACCCTTCAAACTCGCGTTTTGTACTAACATATTTTTGCAGAAAAATTCAGCCATTTGTACCCCCCAGTAACTTTTCAAATTGTGAAATTCAGCTAAAAAATTGTTTTTCTGGAACATGGTTTCAAGACTTGGGCCAGTCTGATATGACTCATCATGGTCAACTCGGATTCAATACTACCCAATCCCAGTTTGATACCATGAGTCGCCCCTGACTCGGGTGAGTTGTGACAAGACTCGAGACTGAATTGAGTTGATTCTAGCTGTGGAGTCGAAAAACCATGCTCTGGAATTATCTCCCAACTCAAAATGATTGCTATTTTTGCTGTTGAGGAAGTGCTCTGATAAGCTGTGGGCTGTTCATCTCTCAGTCGCCATTGTACACATGCTGTGGCCTGGAAATCAGGTCTGTTGGATCATCAGGAGATCGGATTTGGTTATGTTAAGAATAGATGGGAGAACTTGGCCAAAGATGGGATTCATGATATGGTGGGGACAGCCTGTGATGAACAGCTGGATCTTACACCACCATGTTGCTTCATGGTTGTCAAACGAATTGTGTGGCCCTGATCAGAGGGTCTGATTAATCACTCATCCACATCCAGGTTGTGTATTTGGTGGGACCCATTTATATGAAGGGGCGAATCAGGTTAATGACTCTTTATCAACCAAATTTACAATTTGCTGTTTGGGCAAAGGTGCCCTGCATCCAAATCTGTTAATGGGGGTTACTGGCGAATCTGATGGTTCATGTTCAATCATCCGAACTGCTAGATTGCAGTCCCATGTTCAGAGGCTGAAAAACGACGGGGAGGTTTGTTTAGAGCACTAGCTCGCTTTTGTGAAAAGCTGAAGGTGGGTTGGATATCTCTAAACATCAAAAGCCTTTACAGACCTATCAAAGTTGGATGGTGACTCATGCATGGGATAAGATTAATGATTTTGATTATTTTGAGTGGAACCCGCCTCATAAATTGCGTGATCGTAGCCATCGATTTTGTGGGGCCCTTGATAATAAAAAAGAGAGTACTAATGTTGAAAGTTCACTTAGAAGAATAAGAAGAAGAAAATTTAGGATAGATTATCTTTCTGCTGGTATGGTATGGGTATTGACGGTCGCGGATTATAGCCATCTCTCAGCTACTCAACTGACGTCACCATGATTTTTGTGTTGTATACACATACATCATGGTGGGGTCCACGGAACTTGGTTACGTCACTTCAGTAGCGAGAGATTGCTACTGAAGCCGTCCGTGGACAGCTTGGATGTTCAACACATGCCGGCAGCACTGTTGGATTCAAATCAATCATGATAATTTTAGTAGGAATTATTGGTGAGGAACATGAGCACCAAAACAAAATAAAATTCAAAAAACATTCAAATACTCGTTAAGAACTTAATCTGCACAAATACGTCCAAGTAGAGAGAGAGAGAGAGAGAGAGAGAGAGAGAGAGAGAGAGAGAGAGCAATATCGCGAATTTCCATTCCATGTTTTCATACCGCTACCATGTCAGTAGAATCCAACGGTGAAGAGAGGATTTCAAGATGATGCATGTGGACAGAGAAGCAAAATTACCATGGGAGTCTCTTGGTTTTGATGATGATCTTAACCATTCATATTCTACATCCTTGGAGAAGTGTGTCCCATGGTTAGGCGATCCATTCCGGACCATTGGTTTGGTGGCTGTCACCATGGAAATTAATTGTTGGCGTAATTTTAATATTTCCATTTGTCGCCTACAAACCAATAGTCCACCTTCAACAGAGAATGATTAGGATTTTCAGTAATACTTTTTGAGGAAGGTGAAGGGTCGTATGCATATGTGAATCAGGCCATCAATCTAGTGGTCCGAACGTGAAGTAAGATACCAATAAAAATAAAATAAAACAAAAATTTCTAGAGTGAGTAATCATTGCTTCCAATGTCTGGCGTTTTTTGACAGAAAGTAGACTGTTGCACGATGGACCAATGGGTCTGGTTTATTAAACATGTCTTGATCAAAACCGTTTACAAGATGAGCCTTTCGATGGAGGATTACCTTCTAATCAAAATTCTCTACTTCAATTCTAATCAGATTGTTCTCACTGTCGAAGCTGGATGATAATGGCATCTCCTTCTAGTCCTCTCGGGACCATCGGTAGGGCCCACTAGATGAATGCTCTGGATTCACCAGAAGCGGATAGATGTGCATTCTGTAAACGTAGAAGATCCCGTCCAACTTTCCCTCCTATCCATCTTCTTCACTCGTATGGATTTCATCAACGGCGAAGAGACCATGCTGTCCACATAAGGAAAAGCAATAGGGCGCATCCAAAATTTCTTAGTCAAACCTCCCATGATCCAATCCAATCGCCTCGTTGGAACATGATACGATAAGATGGCGTGTGGGACCCACAAGAATATCATATCTTGGCCATGATCAAATCCAAGGATCTTATACCGGGGACAACGCGCGCGAACACTAACGGGATAGATCGATGAGATGTCTTGGATCATGTTCTCGAATTCGGTAGAATGTTCAATCTTCCATCCACGACAATCGCTGTCAAGATCAAGAGACCAAAAGCTGTGATCACCTGTTACACCGTGGCAACAGCAAAAAAGCCGATCATCCGAGGAAATCCAAAGATTTCTACCCATGGGCGCATATGGGACGTTGATCAACCAGGGACGATCTTCTTTGATGCTGCAGACGAGAATGTAACTCTCAAAGCAACTCCAAAAGAGTGTGCCTAGGAAGAGAGTCTTGGACCGTCCAATTACGTAGTGGGACAAGGGAAGGCGCAGATCATGGCCCATCCATTTGCCGATCTTGGAGGAGTAGATTTTGATATCTTCAACGGAATTGCCATGCTTAGGATCGATGAGGCACACCACCTTGAAATGGTGGGTCGAACCAGGGTCCACCACCAGTCCGAATTCCAAATTGGAGTCGCTGTGACTAGTAGGCCTAGGCATTGTGGCCCACTCCATTGTTAGAGGATTGCATACACAATATGTAGCCTTGGGGCATCCACGGATGTAACGAGCCAATAACACTAATCCATTGCATGAATCCTTAACATCGACGGCTACGATGTCGTCCCTCTGTTGCAGACACATATTTAGAGAAGATATGGTTGGGTAGCCGTCCATCTTCATATTTGGAGATGGAACGAACTCCCAATGTTTGGGGTAGGGTGGGCCCCACATCTTTGGCGAGAAAGAAGAAGCCGTCGATGTGGGAACGGCGTGTGCGTGAGCGGAATCGGGCGAAGCCTGGATCAGTGATGATGCTTAGTAAGGCTTTGGAAACGGTCTTGAATTTGAAAAGTGTTTTGACAGGCAATCTTGAGAGGATTTCATACATGATACTCATGTCCATGTATGGACTGATGGTGGGCCCATCTACTGTAGTGATTATAGGACTGATGGTGGGCCCATCTGCTGTAGTGATCATAGGACTGATGGTGGGCCCATCTGCTGTAGTGATGGTGGGCCCATCTGTTGAATCCATACTCTCTTGTTATCTGACAAAGAAAAACGAGAGAAATATACCGTATCCGTCTATATATATAAGTGCGGATTCCTGGTCACCGCTCAGGACGGGACGCGGATTTCCAGCGAAAGCCTTTGGCAGGAAGTTCCTGCGGTGGGAACCCGAGTGGGGCCCACTGTGATATTTATGAGAAATCCTCCCCGTCCATCCGTTTTGTGAGTTCATTTTAGGACATGATACAAAAAATGAACCGTTTCCAAAGTTTAAGTGGGCCGAAAATATGATAATTGAACGTCCACAGTTGAAATATTCGTGGGCCACAATTGTTTTGAGTCATGATAATATTTGTGATTTCAGTTCATCCCAGTAGGAATGAAATTATTAACGGTATGGATGGCATCCAAACATCACTGTTGAACCCAGGTAGGTTTAAACGGTAGGAATTTTCCTAACCACATTTTCCTTTAGGACGGCCCACTTCAGTTTTGGATACGGTTCATTTTAGCATCGTGTCCTGAATTGAACTCACAAAACGGATGAAGGGAGGATTTCTCATACATTACAGTGGGCCCCACCTGGTTCCCAGCGCAGGAACTTCCCTTTCGCAGGAAATCCGCCTCCCTCAAGGTGGGAGGGACGCGGATTGCGTACTACCCCCGGTAATCCGTCCGGGCAGGGCTCTATGGGCCCACCGTGATGTAAGTGTTTTATCCATGCCTTTCATCGCTTTTCTCACATCATTTTAATGTATGAGACAAAAAATAAAGTAGATACACAGTTTCAGTGGACCACATCAAAGGAAGCCGCAGTGATAATGACACCCACCGTTGAAACCTTTCTAAGGGCCACCGTGATGTTTTTTTACCACCCAACCTATTAATAAGGTCAGGCAGACTTGGATGAAGTGAAAACACAAATATCAGCCTGATCCGAAACTTCTTCAGCTCCCAGGAAGTTTTTAATGGTGGACATTCAATCCCTACTTTGTGGTCCACTTGAGCCTTGGACCTACCTCAATTGTTGGCTCATGCCTTAAAATGATCTAATAAAAATTATGAAGGGCGTGGATAAAACACTTACATCACGGTGGACCACAGAGACCTGTGAGGACGGATTACCTCTCCGTGCCAGGTTGGACGCGGATTGCGTCAGTCATCGGACGGTAATCCGTCCGGGCAGGGCTTTGTAGGGCCCATAGTGATGTAAGTGTTTTATCCACGCTGTTAATTACTTTTAACAACCATTTTATGATATGATCCTAAAAAAGAAGAAGGTCTACAGCTCTAGTGGATCACACCCAAGGAAGCTGCAGTGATAATGACAACCACCGTTGAAACCTTTCTAAGGGCCCCATAATGTTATTTTACCATCCAACCTATTAATAAGGTCATGTAGACGTAGATGAAGTGAAAACACAAATATAAGCTTGATCCGAAACTTCTCCAGCTCCTAAGAACTTTTTACACTTTGTGGTCCAATTAAGACTTGAACCTGACACATTTTTAGGATCATACTTTAAATGAGATGAGAAAAACGATGATGAATGGCGTGGATAAAACACTTACATCACAGTGGCTCCCATGGAGCACTCCCTGCCCAGGCAGGAGTGGATTAGATATTGAGCACTTCAGTAGCCAAGAGGCTACTGAAGTGACGTGGTGAAATAGGATTGGTTGAATGCCAAGAGTCACTTTTCAAGTCATTTCTTTTCTTGGCACCTGCAGACTACGTTCTTTGGGCCTCACCATGATGTATGTATTGTATCCACACCATCCATCCATTTAGAGAGTGAGCCAAAGAATTAAGCAGATCCAAAGTTCAAGTAGGCCTCACTACGGAAAACAGTGGGATGGTGACAGCCACCGTTGAAACTTTCTAGGGCCGACCATGATGTTTATTTTAGATCTAACTTTTTTTTAAGTTAAAAAAGACATGGAATAAGGTAAAGCATAAATATTAGCCTGTTCGCAGGCTTCTATAGCCCAGAGAGGTTTTAATGGTAAGCATTCAATCCCCATTGTTTTATGTGGTGGGGTGCACTTGAAATTTGGATCTTTCTCACTCTTTGGATTATGTCCTAAAATGACCTCGCGAAATGGATGGATAATATGGATGCAGTACATACATCATGGTCCAACAGATATAGCATTTATCGGGAAAGAGCATTAATGGTAAGGCAACAGACTCTTGGCTTTCAACCAATCCAATTTCACCACGTCACTTAAGGCTACTGAAGTGTTCAGTATCTAATCCACTCCCCGCCCGGATGGTAGGACGCAATCCGCATCTAGGTGACGTCAACTAAAAAAACTCTGGTGTGGTCCACCTGATATCTGGATCTGATTAACTTTTCGAGTCACGTCTAATCTGAAAAACGTATGGACGGCATGGATATACAACACATTCATTGATGTCGGCCCCACACAGTCAGGGTGTTACAAGGGGGATGTAGATTGCGTCCTACCCCACCCGGACGGACCGTCCGGGCAGGTCTCTGTGGGGCTCACTGTGATGTAAGTGTTTTATCCATGCCGTTAATCGCTTTTCTTGGATTATTTTAATATATGATCACAAAAAATAAAGTAGGTCCACAACTACAGTGGACCACATCAAAGGAAGCTGCAGTGATAATGACACCCACCATTGCAACCTTTCATAGGGTCATCGTGATGTTTTTTTTTTTTACCATCCTGCCTATTAATAAGGTCATGTAGACGTGGATGAAGTGAAAAAACAAATATCAGCTTGATACGAAACTTCTCCAGCTCGCAAGAAGTTTTTAATGGTGGAAGTTCAATCCTCACTTAGTGGTCCACTTAAGTCCTTTACCTGCATCGTTTTTTGATTCATACTTTAAAATGATCTGCGAAAAATTATGAACGGCGTGGATAAAATAATTACGTCACGGTGGACCCCACAGAGCCCTGCCCAGACGGATTACCGTCCGGGTGGGGGTAGGAGGCAATCCGCGTCCGTTACAAGGGTACAGCTAATCCGCTCCCGGTATTTACACCTTGGTCTCGTTTGGACGCGGATTTCTTGCAAAAGACTTTCGTAGGAAGTTCCTGAGCCGAGAACGCAAGTGGGGCCACTGTGATGTTTGTGAGAAATATTACCCGTCCATCCGTTTTGTGAGTTCATTTTATGGCATCATGCCAAAAATGAACCCTTTCCATAGCTCTTAAGTGGGCCAAAACCGTTCACATCCACAGTTGAAATATTCGTGGGCTACATAAGTTTTGAATCATGCTAATATTTGTGATTTCAGTTCATCCCAGTAGGAATGAAGTTATTAGCGGTATGGATGGCATATAAACATCACCGTCGAATCCAGGTAGGTTTCAACAATAGGAATTTACCTAACCACATTTTCCTTTAGTACGACCCACTTGAGCTTTGGATACTGTTCATTTTTAGCATCATGTCCTGAAATAAACTCAAAAAACGGATGGAAGGGGAGGATTTCTCGTAAACATCACAGTGGGCCCCACCGGGTTCCCAGCACACGAACTCCACGTCCGTCTCGTTTATATTCTGGGCGCATATTAGCTACTTACTTACAGGTCGCTACTGAAGTCACGTTACCAAGTTCCGTGGGCCTCACCATGATATATATATTTTGTATCCACACCTTCCATCCATTTGTATAGATCATTTTAGGTCAATATCAAAGAATGAGTTAAATCCAAAGCTCCAGTGGACCCTAGCACAGAAAACAGTGGGGATAGTGACGCCCACCATTAAAAACTTCTAAAGGCCACAAAAGTTTTATATCAAGATGATATCTGTGTTTTCCCTTATTTCATGTCTTTTTTAACTTTTGAACTGGTTGAATTTCAAATAAACATTATGGTGGGCCTTAGGATAGTTTCAACGGTGGGAATCACTCTCCCCAATGTTTTGTGGTAAGGTCCACTACAGATTTTTATCTGAGTGATTCTTTGCCTTACGCCCTAAAATGATATTTCAAAATAGATGGACGGTGCAGATACAACACACAAATCATAGTGGGCCCACATAACTTGGTGACGTCACTACAATAGCCGACTGGCTACTCAACCTGTCGGTATCTAATCCGCGTCCATTCTGGGACCCCACTTTTCTCCCTAACCGTCAGATTGAATTGCGTAGTGTACTATACTGTGACAGATGTGTTAACGTGGCAGATCTGTGTGGGCCCCATTAGGATCTATGTGTTACATCCCCACTGTCCATTCATTTTTCATGATCATTTTAGGGTATTATCCTAAAAGGAGGAGGCTGATCCAAAACTTAAGTTAAGCACACTACTTGACGCCCACCATGGAAACTTTTCTAGGGCCCTCCATGTAACGCCTTGAAAATCGAGGGTCGAGTAGCAACTCAACTCCCGAGTTTCAAAACATCACTTATGCAACATATATGCTTATGATTAAATGTTGTCTGTGTCAGTGCATTAATCATGAGTGAGATTATACCAAAACAGTAATTCATACTCCAGATCAAGTTGTAAAACGCAAGCGGAAGACTGAAGACATAAATAAACGTATATAAGTCAAAAGATCACGATCGGTTTCTAGAGTATGAATACATCACTGAGTCACTTTATACATGTAATAGTCTTAAAGCAAAATGTCAAAAGAGTACAACTACAATGATAATCCCTGTGGCCCCGTCGATCCGGATGGCCTAAGCGAAGTCGCCGGAGAACTGCATATAAGAGAACTCGTCCTGATCATCGTAGTAGTCAGGCTCCGCCTCTGGGGGCACGTCGTCACCTGAAATCAAGACAGGGTCTAGTTGGTGTTTAAAACACCGTCCCGTAACATGGGAGTGAGTGATCAACTCAGTGGAATCATAGAGCAAAGGTTAACATATTATCAATTCGGTCTAAGCAGTAATGATAAAGCAGTACAATCAAACAATCCTAAATACTCTTATTAATGCAAGAATGATATGAACAATGATGCATGCCCTCGCCTACACTCCCTTGTGCGACACCATCTTACGGTAGCGGCATGCTTTCTTCCCTCTATGCTCTTCAACCCGGGGCACATGCAGTGCGATGTTATGAGCGTGATTACCAAGTTTTTATTAGTCCTTTTCATACAACAGGATTGAGAAAATAAAGTACCTCCCTTATATCATTTCCAAACAAGGATCCATTTTAGGGTCGTTAGTCCTAGTAAATTTCATACGATGTTACGGTTCTAGGTTGCTGTAAAGGGCTCATCGCCAAATCAGTATAGGCCTAGTTTATACTCTGATTACTACGAAAATGTTCGTCGCCTCTACGCAGGTTCAGAGTATGCTCGAGGTCACTACAAAGAGCTCGTCACCAAATCAGTGTAGGCCGACAGCTCGAATATAGTGTCCCATATCACCGTATTCGGCTCACGAGTCTGGGTTGCTCATTGGTCACTACTAGTGGACTCGTCACCTCGGCGTAGGCTGACAGCTCGACCACGGTGTCCCATACCACCATATCCGGCTCATGAGTCTTAGCGGATCGAGGTACCATGGTTGAACGGGGTTTCACTGGTGAGTTCGGTACCTTAGGTTCAAACAATAACGTCTATACATGGTGAACATACAATAGGCAAATCGGGTTACCTGGCGAGCTCGACTAATACGAGTGCACCTGAAGTTGATCGACATGGAGTGCGTAAACACTCCGTCTGGCCTAACCACTGCCAACAATTCTAGTACGACTCGGGTTTGTCAAACACATCCTATGTGATGAATGAAGCTCAGCCACGAACTCAAAGCCGGTTACCGATTGCCTGGACTATACTATAGTCCCAACACATTCAATCCTTACCAGTAAGCATGTGGAGTCATCCAAGCATAAGTAACCAAGTAATTCAAACATGTTAACAAGCATGTTGTAAAACACAATGTAAACAGGAAATTCACACATGCATTTCACAAGTAAGTGATTAAACTAAACAACTTGCATGGAGGAAATCATACACATCCCTAAGGTAGTTGAAAATCCTATCTCAACACCCACCCTAAGCACTATCACCTAAGTACTTACTCATACAAGCATTTTCACAAACACTTAGAATACACTTATTAACATACATAACGCATGTTGGCCAAAACATGTATTAGGGCGAATCCTTTCGCCGAGTAGTTATTATACATATAACTAGCATATACACACAGTAATTAATCATGTCAAACACACTTTCATATTTCGTATGTATACGGTATTTTCTACAAATACACATAGTATGCTAAACGCCACAAATTGCATATATAACTGAATCGCAAAACGAACATCGCATTTGCATGTGAAATAACACCCACATCAGGAATCTATCATTATCTGACATTGAAAGCTTTGAAAACCATAACCTATACGTCTATAGTCCACACCTTACACCGTAGAAGCGTAACGAATTCGCTAAAAACGCTAAGGCTTCGTCAACGATAATATATCAACCTATAGCATGAGTTAAGTCAGCTATCTCGCCACTCGTAACAATTGAAACCCTAGAATAGATTAGGGTTAGGATTTCTTACCTAAGAACGAAGTCAGAATCGCCGAAATAACGATTTGGTAGTGATGGATAGGCACATAAAATAGCAGGATAGAGTAACAGGAATCTCCTCCCACTTCTCTCACACTTTCTTTCTCTTTACTCTCTTCTCTCTCCTAGGGTTTTCTCAAATTCGTATGAAGTGAATGAGAGAGGGCTTAAGGTCCTCATATAGGCCTAAAATTGATGGGAATAACTCCAGGGCCAATGTATACTTAAGTTATGTCCAAAGAGTATCTGTTTCAGCTCAACGGAACACTTCCGGAGCCCCCCTTGAGCCAAAGGTCGGATTTAAGCTCCCTGACCATGGATCTAGGTCGAGTTAAGTTTTCGCTTCAATTGGGTTTTCAGATCGCATGTAGCGGACCAGTTTCAGTTCAATAGTCACCGAAACTCGATCAGGGTTACAAGTATACTGCCATGTATGAGAAATTTCTCCTGATCCGAGGGTGTATTTGGGTCAGATTCTGACGGTCTGATTACTTATATCTGGTCCGCAAGCGACAAGTCTCAGATTACTTAAATTACATTTAATTTCTAAAGAAAACCACGTTTTCTCACACTCTTCACTCCGGGCTCAAGCGAATAGCCCCGGGACACTATCTGGATTTGATTTCCGAGATGGTTGTCAAGCCTAGTAAGGCGGTCCTAAGCGCTTAGTCTCGTGGTCATCGGACTTTCGACGTGCAGTCCAGATCCGATACGGAGTTTCAATGTGCTCCCGAGAGCAGCTGGGTAATGAGATTGATCCTAGATTTCAGGGTAACCTAGCGTCACTGATTCTACAAGTTTTGGGTCTTGCAGATCGTATTTAAAGTGGATCAAGCGAATTTCGTAGCTAATCTAGTTTAGCACTTAGTTAAACTTATCTAATTTCTAAAGGATTTGGTCCCGAGTGATTTCTGCCTGAGGTGGTACTCGGGTATTTGCACGAAATTTTCCGAGACGTTACACTCCATGATGTTTATTTGCCATCTAACCTGTTCATAAGGCCATAAGGACGTGGATGTAGCGAAAACAAAAATTTCATCTTCATACAAAACTTCTGTGGCCCCAAGAAGTTTTCAATGGTCGACGTTCAATCACCACTACTTTCTGGTGTGGTCCACCTGAGCTTTAGATATCCTTCAATCTCAGCAAGATACCCTTAAATAAGTTGGCAAAACAAATGGACAGCATTGATGAAACACATACACATGGGTGTTTTTAAAACAGATGGACGGCGTGGATGCAGTCATATACATCACAGTGGGCCCCACAGTCAGGGTCCCACCCACCTTGGTGGATACTGCGTCCCACTTAATCCGCTCCCCCAAAAGAACCATATTGATGGGATGGTCCACCTAGCCAGCCTCATTACCAAGGGCCTATGTTTCAAAAGACCCATTAATCGGATGATCATAGCCATCAATTTTCTTCATCTCACATACCAACTGCTTTTCATCACTGGTTAGGACCATCTAATCTGTGTTTCTTCAACCAACTGCCATCCATCGCAAGGCCCACTAGATGGGTGATCGAGATAGACAGGCCTGATCATGTGGTTTTGAGAAAAAGTATGATTTTTCATCCAAGCTATTTAGTTACATAACACCAAGATTTTTTGGATTACAAGAGTGGGCCAGCATCAACTAACCACATCTAACAATGCTACTTTTATGTTATAAAGTATATGATGCTCAGGTTTTCAGCTTGTAAAAGCACTGATATTGATGATTAGTCACCCCCACAAGAAATACCTGGAATGGAGATCATGGGCAGTGATGATCTGCATCTAACCCAGGCCAAAGATTCAACAGATAAGGGGTTCCAGGTAGTTGGGTGGACCATCAAATCAACGGTTTGAATCACCAAACATGCGACTGAAAACTGCAATACCTTGATGTGAAAGAGATCACCTGGGAACTAGTTATCTTATTTCTAAAGGCGAATAGTGGAACAGTCGCATCCTTACGAGCTGATGCCCAACAGCTTCTTTATGTCCTTCTGCAAAGATCATGAAACCAAGTACGTCTTTTGTTAGAAATATCATCCCAATCACCCATCTGAATATGTGCCAATCATAGTTCAAAATCCCAAAAAACTCTGGGTCAGGTTGAATCACCTGTCTCTCGACTTGATATTTAATTATTATAAAAAAATAATCAGGAATCTTTTCAGATATTCTCAACTCGATATTTAATTATTACAAAAAAAAAAAAAAAAAAAAAAAACCAGGAATCTTTTCAGATATTTAAGATAGCTAGATATGTGTAAGTAAATATACAACGTGACACAAATTAGCCACAATGAATGTACCTCACTGGTTAAGGGTGTTGCTCCACTTTCTCCACAAGTTCAAATCCCAAACCCTCCCCTAAGTTTTTTCTTTTCTTTTTTTTTTTTTTAAATAAAAATAAAAATATCACCTTTGAATGTGTGTCAAGTCAAAACCACGGTGAGTCTATCCAAGTCCAGGCTGAGTAAAGCCCAAAACCAAGTTTACCAAAGACTTGACTCCAAATTTCACCGAGTTGAGTTGCCCAGACTCAAGTCGATGTTTTAGAACTATGGTACCACTGTCACAAGCATGTGCGACATTTGAGATGTTCGTCTGTTTCGGCCCATTGCAATGTGTAGTGGACCGATGGGCCAACAACTGCACTCTAGGTGGATGGTTACACCTTGACCAACTTACAAATGTGCGGCCCACCAGTCGGTGGTTGGATCCAAGCCGATTTTTGGGCAGGCTACCAAGTCCAGTCTCCATAATGGCAGCAAGGACCCCACAAATGTGACGTATTTGCAGGGCTAATGAGAGTGGGAATTTGATGGTCAACCACTCACGAAAGATGGGCGGAGAAACCATGAGCAGCTGTCAATAAAAAACTACCAAAAGTGATGTTATGATAGTAGGATGTTTTACCTCAATGCTGAGAGGGGAGGTAGTGGGGGCATATCGGTCCACCACGTGGCCGTCCTTATCAACCAAGAACTTGGAGAAATTCCATTTGATGTTATCACTGAAAAGGCCACCTTTGCTTGACTTCAGGAACTTGTACACTGGAGCAGTATTCTCCCCATTCACTTCGACCTGAAACAAGACACAATCTGGTTTGTTAATGATCCTCGAACAAGAGTCCATGACCCTATGCCAAGTGAATGCAAGCAACATCCTGGTCATTCATCATCTGGGACCACTGTGAAAAATCTCCTGACGTGAAAAGGAGGATGGCCTGCTCATCAGGTTGGCCACATATGTACGTATGCATGGCAGCGTTTGTTATTTTGCACCGTGATTTTTCTAATCCACCTGTACCACCTGATGAAAAGACCAGCATGACTTTTGAAACCAGGACGTGTGGGAACAATGGGCTGCGACCACAGTTTAAAAGATGGTCTTGTTTACACGCACTAGAACTTTCTGGAGAAAAGATCACCCCTCTCAAAAGAGAAGAGCTATATACAATAGAAGGAAACAATGTATAGGAAAAGACATATATGGTCTCAAATACAAAGATATGACAACTATATGCCAAGACTAATATATAGTTATACAATATGTAACATTCCCCCTCAAGCTGGAGTGAAGATATTTATCATGCTGGGCTTGTTTACTATAGTTCTTTGCCAATCTCTTCCAAGGGACGGTGAAAATGTTTGTGAGTTGATCTTCTGATTTAACAAATATGTAACATTACCACCTTTTCCCTTGTAAAGTGAGTGTCAACTTCATTCAACCTCCATGCTTTGTATGTTCATGGAATACAGGGTTCGAAGAGATACAAATGACGGCTTGGTAACAAAACATTTTCATTGGTTTTTAAGTGATAAAGCCGAGCTCAGACATGAAGTTCTTCAACCAAAATAATTTACAAATGGTATGAGCCATGGCACAGTATTCAGCTTCGCACTTGCGCGAGCAACTACAGTTTGCTCTTACTCTTCTATGAGACCAAATTGTCACCAACATAAGTACAATAACTGGTAGTTGACAGTTGAACTTCAATCTCCTGGAGAACCAACCTAATCGGCATCGGCATCTGTATAAGCATATATATTGAGATTGTCATGACTGCCCTTTCTAGGAGAAGCCTTAAGGTATCGAGTAAGACCAACTGTACAAAGATGATCTAGCCAGAAGATCACATTGAACAACTGTAATGTTTGCCTGCGCATCTGGAAAATAATAGATGGCCATGAAAAATTAACCTTCCATCACTACCATACATGGGTGCCCTAGCTGATTGTTGTCCACCCTGAGTTTTTGGGCCAAGCACACAGAGGCTGTCCGGGCTGCAAATCTCTCCTAATAATACCCCACAGGTTAAACAAGGAAGAGGAAACGAAGAAACTGGCAGTAAGGAAAATGATTCAAATGATTAAGTAGAGCAGCCTCTTCTGAAACAACCATACAATCACTACCTGCCTTCAATAGATAATGTTGCACAGGTACCATGGATCAGACTGCCAGTCTATAGGCCCGCTTCCAAAAAGACTACCAAAATTGTTCATATAGTGGTGAAGCTCCTCCTACATGGCTCAGAAATTACATTGCGGGAATATTCTCAACATAACATGCAAAAGGCATAAAAATCCCAACCTGTAGACACATCTGTATAGATATATAATGAAATTGAAATGAACTATTATATAAATTTTACTCTATAAATGAACAAGCTGTCGAAAATGTACCAATACAACTGATGAATGTACTGCTAAAATACAAGAAGGAAAGATGCATTGATGTCTAATGTATTAAAAGGGCTCTCATGCATCCAAGACATTGGTCTAACATTTTGCTGGCATGAGACTCTTGACAAAATGGAGCGTCCTAAAGGACGAGACAATCTATTCTTGGCATACTATTGCATCCATGTTCTGCTACATAAGAACACAAGGGCCACTGCCTCCTATGCAAAATATAAGGAGCAGAAGACCATGCTTGAGATAGAAAGAGTAGATGGGCCCAATCAGCTTCCAATATAATAAGGCTGCATTTGGATGCTCAGTTGGGCCAAATTGCAAAGGTCCAATTTCATATAGAAGAAAATGAGAAAAGTGAGGATGTCACCATCTTAATTCATAATCATGACAAAACCCTAATTGTTATTCAATGAATTTTAAGATGCATCTTAAGTTGGACCTGAAACTGCCATGATTCCAACAAGGGGGAAGTGACCCACATTATGGATGGAGGAAGAATAACCCTGCTTGAGTCATTTCCACTTTAATTTTGATTAGGGAACTTGAAATAAGTTCTCGTTGTTGGTCAAAGAAAAAGTAAGAAGTATTCCAATTAAGAGAACATTAAATGAGCCTAGGGATCTGATTACCTTGTCGAAGATGGGGTACTCGGCTTTGAAGCGAGTGCAAGCGAACTCCAAGATCTGCTCATTACTTCCTGGCTCCTGCTCGCCAAACTGATTGCATGGGAAGGCCAGTATTTCTAACCCTGCATCAGTTTTCAGAGAAGTCAGCCCGTCTACTGCCAAAAGGGAGGGGCACTCAATTTTCAAAAGTATTATGGGGGTGTTTGGATGGAGGAAAACTAAAACGTGGACTTGGAAAATAAACATGGAATCTGCAGATTCCAAAGGTAGTTCTGGCGTTTGGTTTGGAGTGTAGTTTTCACTTGCAATGTTAAAAGGTCAATAAACAAATGGTTTGATAGATTCACAGTCAAATGAAACGCAAACCGACAGCCAACATTTGATTTGATAGATTCCTCTAATTAGCAGCTAGGATTGATCGTGATTTTTGGAGTATATGCTATAAACAGCAGGACTGAACAGATGAATGGAGTGAATCCCATGGATGTGTGCCACTAGTATGGAGAGGCAGTGATGGTTAACTTCCCTACATAAGTGTTTAGTGCAGGAAAGAAGGAATGGATCCAAACCTTGATCTTTGTACTTTTCGTATAGCTGACTAAGTTCTGTGTAGTTTGAGTTAGTCAATCCACTGCAAACAATCGATTAGATTATAGCAAAATAGAATGAAAATAAAAAATAAAAATAGGAGAATAATCTGATATGATGATCTACCACTGAGATGCGACATTTACAACCAACAGAACTTTTCCCTTGTAAGTGCTAAGATCCACATCATTTCCCCTGGCATCCTGCAAGACAAAGCAAGCCCAACGGTTGTTAAATGAAAAACCCTCAGTACAAAACCCAAAATTAATATCAATAAATGCAACATTAAAAATCCAAAGCTAGAGGTATTATCCAATGATATGGGTAAAGAGTTTGTGCAATGCGCTCAGGTTCCAGTTTGCATGCCTCTAATTCAGTGATCCAAACCGCTGGTTAATAGGCCTCATGATGGATTGACAATGCCCTGAATGTTTTTTTGATTCAAAAATATCCTAGCCATAGAATGCTTGGTCTCTTTCAGTTGAATGTGTACAGTTTTTCTATTCACTTTCTTACCGTATATTTGCTGGCCACCAGCTAGCAAGGGATTGGGATTTTTCCATCTGGGAGGTTTTCAGTAGGGCAGCTGCACGTTGGACCTTTGAGCCTAGCTGCCTTGGATTGGGATTCGGTTGCTTAACTAGGTCCTAGGGACAAGGCTTGGGCCTGGAAGAAGAACCAGTTTATTATCCGGCCAGGCTCCAGCTTCAGTTGAAAGACTGTTGGCCTGTTCCAAGCCTGTGCTCGCTTGCAAGCAGTAACAACAGAGCCCATTTTCGTAAACCATGTAGGATAGAGGAGTGTTGAAAGCTTATTGGCCAGCCTGAGCTTGTCCCACAAGTTGGGAACAAAGAGGGGCAATAAAGGGGTGCTTCCATAATCCATCTCTCCTATTGGCGCCAGCATGATAGCATATATGTAGTAAGGATGAAATCCCGACCCCATCCATCTCTTCATGGCTACCATCCCTCTCCTATTGACCCAGACGTGAACCTGGAGCAGGTGAAGCCTCAGGGGTCCACTGACCCACCGAAAATGAGGACGCCACAAAAACGTCATATAAACTGAAAATTTATCCTATCCGTTCGCGTATTACCTACAACATGAACATGCAGCTGGTGAGGTCTTGGGTGTTGTGTGACATGATTCAGCAATTGAGTCTGACGATGAAAGGGATGCCATAGAATTCTCAAAGAATGGATGATTCTAAAACCTCATAGAATGGAAGATTGTAACTTTCTATTGGTCACTGGATGCTCAGCCTAATCTATTTGCAAGCCATTGAAAGGTTATGATCCCTTATCATGGTATGTGGTCCACTAGATCAACAGCTTGGATCTCCAGCTATAGTCCAATGCTTACATACTCATGAGTAGGAAAGAAAAGCTCAAGCTTGACGCTCAGGCCTACTATTCTTAGCTCCCGCCGGACTTGGACCCATCTTTTTCTGACCAACACAGGTGCTGGTTGAGCTTGGCCTAAGTTTCATTTAATGGGCTAAGCACAAACAGACACCAGCCTGGACGAGCCTGGCCCTTTGATAGCCCTAGTAACATGGTGTTGCCCACAAGACCAATGGTTTGGATCATGTACCCACCAGCCCCACTAAGTACAAACTAAAAAAACCCAGCTCACAACAAACATACTCTTGGAAAAAAGCAGTGTATAACACCCAATTCGCTAGTTTTTAGTTATGGAAAACCCAGGAAAATCCCCAACAACCCATCTCAAAGGCCATTGACTCTGTAAATTACGAATAAATCACCATAAACTCATCTCAAAAGGAAATGCATCAAGTCTATTAAAAAGATTACAAAATCTTTATGAGACGGTAGAAACAAACACCAGCAGGTGGACTACATTCAGTCAAAGATCATGGTAGAATTACAATTGCATGTCCATAGTTGTGCTGTGATGCTCCACACCCAGGACCTCCAATGGTATTAAAGACTCAGCCAAGTCTAATGCGACTAATCCAATTCAAGCTCAGATACAGTCGAACTCTTTTATCTCTGGTTCAATACCACAAGTCACACACCCCTCGCCGGGTGAGTCGCTACTCGACTCAACACCGGGTCCTTTTAACCATGAGAGAGCTCCCCTCAGCCTACAATTAAAATTGAAGGTTAGCATGCATCACATGTACACATGTATGAATGTTCATCGATCTAGACCATCCACGGAATTTAGGCCTCATGAGTGGACGCACAAGACCCCAAGCCTGGTATACCGACTATCAGATTTCACTTGTTGAATTTGGGCTACTGATCACTCTTTCTTCATAATCTGACAGTTAGAACAATTCTATCTCCACTACTCAATTCGAGAAGAGAAATTAAGGGGAAAAAAAGGTACTAAAAACCATTAGAAGAGAAACCCAAATTCCCATCTCCAAGAAAACCCGAGAACTGAAACAACTAACCTTTACTGTAAATTGATGGATGGATCTATGTTCCTTTTCGGAGTGGCTTGCCATTGTTGAATTAGATATCGAGAAGAAGGAGAAAGGTTTTGAAGGAGGAGATGAAGAAGAAGAAGAAGGAAGCTCTGTTCTAACAGGAGAAGGAAATGAGAAAAGGGCTTTTCTGGGAATGGAAGAGCAGTGTTTTGAGAAAATCAACGAAGCGGAAATTGCAGAAATGAGGTTGGAATTTCTGTTGCAACTGAGAAAGCGAGCGAAAGCAGAAGAGAGCATTGGAGAGAGAGGGAGAGAACGCGCGAGGAAGCTTCTCTTGCTTTTCTCCCAGTTTAAATACTCGGCAGGCTATGATGGGTGATACGCGGGCACTGAAATTTTTGCATACAATTAGTGTACATTTATTATTGAATGGTTAAAGTCATGGGTTAGAATTTCTCCACCAATCTGATTTTGGAGTCAATCCCATCCACTAATTATTTTTGAGACATGAACCATCCATGATATGACCCTGTATATTGACGTTCTTGATTTGTATATCAGTGCCTCCTCTACTTTGTAGAGATTGCTTTAGCAAAGGGAAACTAAGACACGTGTCAAATGCCTTAACACAGCCATGAGTGTCGGTGGAGCAGCTTCGGGTATGTGCTTCTTGTGCACGTGTTAGTACGATATGCTGACCGTTCATTTAAGTAGGTTCAACTGTATCATGTATGGGCCATTTTATGATGTATCATAACATAATATAAGGTGTCGTAACATCTAAGAAGGAGAATATTTGGAATGGACGGACACGTGTGCCACAGGGAGGTCCACCATGCACGTCCAGGCATAAGTGCCAATGTGGCAAGATGTCCAGGTTACCAATAAGCAGGTTGCTTGGGCCTGAAATTAAAATCCTGGCCCAAGACAATCTCATACTGTTGTGTGGTGATGTGTCAGGCACCATCATAAATGTATTTTTATAACCACAATGGCCATTTATTTTGCCACCTTAGTTTAGGACATGAATATTGCTCAAGTGGACCACAACACTTAAAACAGTGGGGATAATGACATCCACGGTTAAACCTTAGTAGGGATGTTTTATTTACCATCCAATCACACACAAATTAAATGATAGAAAAACACAAATATTATCTTGACCTAAAACTTTTGTAACCATCAAGAAGTTTTTTAATGATTAGCGTTCAATCATCACTGCTTCTATGGTACGGTCTACCTGAGCTTGGGTTGTACTTTTATTTTTGGGTTTGTTCCTTAAAATGAAGTCACAAAACAGATGGACATGAAAGATATAAAACACATACATCACAGTAGGCTTCACAATGCCCAACGCATCACCACACCACTGGCAGGGATGGTGCCACGTCATTGATTGGGAGAAGTCTCCAAAGAGATATTTCACTTTTACATGGTATAATTTGAGTCACTTCAGAAAGCAGCAAGCAGAGTATTGTATTGCATAGGTAGAGCGTGTATATATATATATATATATATATTATATATATATATATATATATATATATATATATATATATATATATATAGATTTTTGGGCCAGGTCATCTATATGTTGTCCCACTTGATGCATGGCTTAGATGTCCAACATGTAAAGGTGCATGTTAATATCATGTATTTATTGCATAATTTTGGCAATATTGTGTACAATGGGACACCGATTTTCATCTCCAAATATGCAATATGTTTGATTGTCCTATTTAACTTGTGTAGGGCCGGTTTGAGATATTGTGCTTGTCGTACTTGCTTACTGATGATGGTGGGTCCTGTACGTAGTTGAACTGGTGGTCTGAGTGTCTCCCTCTCTAGTCCTGATGGTCGTGTTGTTATCGGCGGTGGGATGCTCATTGCAGCAAGCCCTGTCCAGGTATCTTGTTTCATCTCTCTTACGTCCATGCCATTATTTTTCAACTTTAATTCCACTTGTTGATTGTAATCAAGCTATGTACTACACTATTAGATAGTGCTTGATTGCAATCAACCTATGTAATAGTTTATTACATTGTGTTGTGGGGTTTTTTTGTGCTCTCATTGCTAGTCCCAAGCTTGGATAAAGGAGATGGGTTGTGTCAGGTTGGCAGCCGGTGTCAAACTTGTGTCATTACTTCCATCATGAATACAAATTGAACAAGATTCGTGTACCTGACCCCAATTAGTTGGGATATGACTTAGATGATGATGATGAATTCTTCTATATAGCATACATTATTGGCATTGTATTGACCATTGCAACAAATATTTACTCATGCTGTAATGCAATTCGAGCATAGATTTGTGGTAATTTAGCAATTAGCATAGATTTGGTAATTTATTTGCACAGATCTTCAACGTTCAATGAACTGGGCTTGGGTTGTTTCCAACCGGAACTTGAACTCGTTAAGCTTGGCTTCTTAAAATTTTCTGGTTTTGCTCAGCCATGTCCTGCGCTTAACTATCCTCGTGGGATATCTATGCTATATATAACCAGTGTTTGAAGTATCCGTATTGCTTTACGTATTTCATTCTTGGAATATGGATATCTCATTCTTGGAATATGGATACATATTGATTATCACATGAGATATATCGTTCAATAAAACTTCAGTGATTATTAAAAAAAGACATCAATATACTTATAAATCAAAATATTAAAAAAAAAAAAAAAAAAAAACAAGTGCATGTAATAGGTTTTCTTTATATGGAGTTCCTAGTCTCTGCGTTGTCTAACTAAATTGATGCAAATATATTCAAAGTATATTAATTTAATTTATAAATGTAAGAAAATCACTAGATTAGGTTACATATATGTTTGAATTTATGTTTGGACACAGATTGCAACTGATTTGTGAGAAATTGAGAAATTTTGTTTTATTTTGTTTTTTGTTTTGTTTTGTTTTTTTTTTTTTTATTATTATTATAAAAGTTTTCTGCAACTCTATACATTTCCTCTAAATCTCAAAATCAAAGTTCCGAATCTATAATTTTTCTTACAATATATATATATAGGCATGCTCACCTACGCACGTGCGCACCTTTGCACACGTGCGCACCTTTGCACACGTGTCATGGGTGTCGAATCCGAACGGTCCATAAGATGCGGAATCCCATGAAACCTTACAAGGTGAATTTTTGCTCTGATCTAAGATTCTGGTGAGCCATAGCAAAGAGAAATTCAAATCAAGGAAAAAAACTGTTTGCATTTTTCATGGCCCACCAAAGTTTTGGATCAAAGTAAAATTTCATACTAGGGGGTTTCATGAGGTTCTGCTTCATGTGGACCGTTCAGATTTTCAAGACTCATCATATATGATGAATTCTTAAAAAAGTTTGTATGTAGTACATACCAACTGGTACGCGGGTGAGTGTTTCGGTGTGTGTGTGTATATATATCATGAATTTATAACAATTTGACACCGATTTAAAGGAAAAAATGATTGAAAATTGAAAACACTCACTGGATCAAACATGTGGGAAGTGGGATATATTGTACTATTGCATAAGTGGGATACAATATATATCGTGGCATATATCGGCCGATATCGTCGATATTTAAAACACTATATATAATGGGTGTAGCTTTTGGACATTTTTGCCCCTGAGAAATTAGTCGAGGGGAGGAAAAAGTCCTTCCGTCTTTCTTCTTTCGTTCATTCACTCATTCATTCATTCATTCTTTTTCTCGTACCTTCAATATATCTTCCTGGGAGTAGCCGGCACCCACTTCTTTTCCTTGTGTGTGGGTCGTACAAAAGATGTATGGTTAGTGCCTGTTGTGATGAATCTGTAACATCCACACCATACATCATCTGTTGTGCAGGCTCATGTTAGGATGCACACCATTTTTGTACCACCACATGTACAACTGGTTTGGTTCTGGTGCCTGCTTATCTAAATATGGGCCTGGTGAAAGAAATCTTGGATCTCGCACACGTGTGCCATGTCAGAACACATGAGCTGCCAGTCATGACATTGGCACAGACTTGTGCACGTTCCACTAGCTTTTACTTTATGTGCCTCTTACATGCACGGGGTTTGAATTTGATCCTTCGTCTCACGGTAATGGTTACAGTTGATTTTCTCTCACAGATCAAATCGTCGGAACAGGCTGCTGGCTTAGTCAGATTTTCAGGTCAAAAGATAATGTCGCAGCATTCAAATTGTCATGAATAATCTACTATAGTTTGTATTTTACTCACCAGATTACCTTCCTCAGAAGCAGGTCGGGCCAGTTGACCCAGGGCCACCCCTAATGTCACGTGATGAGTAGAACAGCTTGAGTTTTGGGGTAGGTGATCTACATTATGGGGCCTTTATTTATGTATTTATTATTATTATTTTTTAACGCACACACGCCCTCACACCCACACACACCACAATGGGCACTTGAACCCATGACCTTAGTGTTGAAATTCTTTGAGTCTACCACTAAAGACTGAGGAAGGACCTCTACATCATGGGGCCAAGCTATGCTTATTATCTCTCAAATGCTTTCTTGTTTATGGCACATTCACTAGGTAGGTTTTGACCCTTATCATCTGTAGAACCTTTGACGCATGACGGACAATCTGCTGCAGGTAATAGTTGGGAGTTTTGTCTATGACGGCACAAAAACAATACTCCGTTTTTTGAACTGGGGAATGCTCCAGTCACACTGGAACCTTGATATCAAATATTTCTCAATAAAAGCTTAGATACAATCAGATTTCAAATGCTCATAGCTGCCCGAGCCTCATTGGAGAACATGCCTCAATCAGTCGGATGAGGGGTGACGGAAAAGAGGCATTTGGTAAATGGGAATAAGTTCAGATGGGTTTGAGCCTTAACTCTAGTGGCTATGTGCAAAGTGCTCCAAAGTCGGGGTTGTGGGTCCAACCTGAAAGAAATGGAATGGGTGCTCTAGGAACAATGAAAAAAAAAGGCTGAAATTGTATAATTCATTGTATTGTGCATACTTAATACAACATGATGAATACACTCAAAATACCTCATCTCCGGAAAGCATTGCCATCACTGTCTGACTTTCCCTGCAGATAGTAGGTCCGACGACGGACACTCTCCTCAATGGTGGAGCTCCCTCCCTTCTCCAAGAACTTGTTGCTGCTAGAAGTTTTCGCTTGATTTGCCTCCTGCGCATCCGCCTCTGATGCCTTCTTCAGTCGCTTCCATCTCTGCTCTTCATGCAGTTCGGCATCAAGTTGCATCTCTCGTGCCCGTCCTGCTTTCTCTTCTGCTGAAAGCTTTGGGGCAGTCCCATGCCGTACAGTGGGCACATCAGTTCTAGCATGGCCGTTCTCTGACTCGTAGGCAGCAGTGCCATAACGCCCATCTGCATGACTTCTCTTGCTTCGCTCTTCTTCTCCTTCACTCCCAACTCCTGAAAAAGCTGAATGACCCTTGGATGAATGCTTTGAACTCCTGGGATGCTCGCTCACTTGACGACTTCTCTTACTTCTCTCTTCTTCCCCTCCACTTGTGGCCTCTTCAGAATCTGACGGGTATTTAGATGAGTGCTTCTCACGCTTTGACTTCTTGTCTTCTTTCTTCCTGTGTTTCTTCTTTTCTTCAACAGATTTGCGAATCCTAGCCATCTGGACAGGGTTGTTTTTTATCCGGGCCAGGGTTTCCTGCTCTCTCTGTCGTATCAGGAGCAATGGATCTAAATGGAGTTTCCTCCATGCATCATTGGTTGACTGAGGCTTATCCTCGAATAAAGCTCCAGGAACAGGCTCCTGCTGTTTGGAGGAGGAAGGTTTGGTTTGGGTTTTTGGAATGGCTTCCAGGCCATTGAATCCATCGGAACTGCCCTTAGCAACGGCCAATCCAGAGTCATAGAGGAAATCCAATCGCTCTTGGCTAGGGACGAGGCCAGCTTGTTGTTGGAGGACACGGAATTCATTGCGCTTGCGCTCTTCTTGGATCTGCTTCCGAAGTTCTTCTAATTTCTTCTGCTCGGCATCATGTTTCTGCTCTGCTTTCCACACGTTCTCGATATTCCTCAGGCTCCCCGTATGCCATCCCTTCTTGTTCAGAAACTTCAAGCCATCTCTCTTTATTTACCCTCTCTCTCTTTTATTTTTCCTCTTCTCCTCTCTTCCTCTGTCTGTCTCTCTCAGACTAGGAGAGGAATAGATCGACTACTACGGTACTCTGGAAGTAGGTAGACTGTTAACTAATCAAAACCATTCTCTTACCGATTCTTCTTTTTCTTGTTCTTCTTTTCAGTTCTACTTAGAGAGTTTGAGAGAGAGAGAGAACGGGGAAGATGGGAGACAGAGAGTTTGAGAGCCTGGATAGATTACTTGTAGTGACACGGACGCGGATTTCCTGCGAAAGCCTTTCGCAGGAAGTTCCTGCGAAAGGATTCTGGATGGGGCCCACTATGCTGTTTGTGAGAAATCCAACCCGTCCATCCGTTTTTCAATCACATTTTAGGATATGCGACCAAAAATTAGGAGGATTGAAAACTCAACTGGGCCATACAAGATGAAATGGTGGGAAAAGGAATTCCTACCGTTGAAACCTTCTTAGACTCCATCTTGATGTTTATATGCCATACAAACCGCTTATAAGGTCATTTTTAGTGGGACGAAGTGAAAAATCCAAAAACTTTAAATATTTCAACGGTGGTCACAAAATCCCCGATGTTTCCTCTTGTGTGGACCATTTTAGTTTTGGATCCACTTTATTTATGGTAAAATATCCTAAAATGTGATTGAAAAACGGATGAACGGGTTGGATTTCTCACAAACAGCGTAGTGGGCCCCACCCGGAATCCTTGTGCAGGAACTTCCTGCGAAAGGCTTCGCATGAAATCCGCATCCGGGGCCCACCGCCATGTTTGTTTGAAATCCACCCAGTTCATCCGTTTGGCGAGATCTACCATGATGTACGTGTATACAAAAAAAAATAAATCATGAGCCTTTCTTTCGATGGAGGGCCCACCATGATGTATGTGTATACCTTCTAATCAAAATTCTCCTTCTTGTCCTTTCGGGACCATCAGTAAGGCCCACCAGATGGACGTTCCGAATTCACCAGTAGAAGATCCCGTCCAACTTTCCCTCATATCCATCTTCTTCGCTCGCATGGACTTCATCAATGCCGAAGAGACTATGCTGTTCACGTAAGGAAAAGCAATACGGCCCATCCAAAATTTCTTAGTCAAACCTCCCACGATCCAATCCAATCGCCTCGTTGGAACATGATGCGATGAGATGGTGTGTGGAACCCACAAGAATATCATATCTTGGCCATGATCAAATCTAAGGATCTGAAACTAGGGACAAGACGCGCGAACACGAACGGAGTAGATGGATGAGATGTCTTGGATCATGTTCTTGAATTCGGTAGAATGCTCAATCTTCCATCCACGACAATTGCTGTCAAGATCAAGAGCCCAAAAGTTGTGATCACCTGTTACACCGTGGCAACATCAAAGAAGCCGATCATCTGAGGAAATCCAAAGATTTCTAGCCATTGGCGCATATGGGACGTTGATCAACCAGGAACGATCTTCTTTGATGCTGCAGACGAGAATGTAGCTCTCCAAGCAACTCCAAAGGATTGTGCCTAGGAAGAGAGTTTTGGACCGTCCAATTACGTAGTGGGACAAAGGAAAGCCCATATCATGGCCCATCCATTCGCCGATCTTGGAGTAGATTTTGATATCTTCAAAGGAATTGCCCTCCTTAGGGTCGATGAGGCACACCACCTTGAAATGGTGGGTGGAACCAGGGTCCACCACCAGTCCAAATTCTAAATTAGAGTCGCTGTGACTAGTAGGCCTAGTCAGTGTGGCCCATTCCATTGTTAGTGTGTGTACTGACATGGGTGTGTACTAACAAGTTTTAGAAATGGGAATGGAAGGTGACAGAAAGATTATGGTTTCCCAGAGTAAAAATACTCTTTCCATTTCATTTATTTAGTTTGGCATGTAAAAGTGTGTGAGTCATACCAGAATTATTTTGGATACCAATGCTCCACAACAATCATGTTTACACATGCCTACCCATGCTAGGGTACTCCATCCCAATCATGTTTATATGTCATTCATTTCACATGTCTCCATGAGGAAAGAATTACTTGAAAATCACAATATTGCAAAACTCCGTAGGGCCATACTAGGCGAATTAGAGTTTTTGGATTAAGGCCAAACAGGGAGTGGTTTACTTGGACAGGAAGGATTTCATGCACATCAAGTCATTTTCCCACGTTACAGAAAGTAACATGGTAGATACTTAATCGAGGTACACTGTTTTTTACAGGTGGAAAGGGAAACACATTTACTTTTTTTTTTTGTTTTTTTTTGTTTTTTTTTGAAACAGTGTATTTCAATATATAACATTGGCCGAAACCATAATTACAAATATACATAGTAAACGAAAAGCACAGCAAGCTACTACAAAGCAGCCCCCAAAACGGATAATGGATAATCTGCCTTTGACGCTTTAAGCAGCCCATAAGAACCCTTTTCATTTCCCTCAATTAAAACTCTTTTTACTCTATCCAAACAGACACTTGAATGGCAATTTTGGAGGGAAAAATATTTTCTTTTGTGGGATTGCAATCTAAACAGTTGCAAATGCAAAGGCAAAGCAGTTTCCAAGACTTTTTTCAACAAAACAAACAAGTGCGGGGGATTTGCTTCTCCCTAACACTAGCATTAGTTTACCTCATTCTTTTCTTGCATTCTCCTAATTTATTTTCAAGGCTTGTTTGTTTTTCCAATTATCCCATTAGTGTAAAGGAAATGAGTCGTTACTACGATTTTACCACCGCCAAACCAAATGTAGTAATCATTGGTCAAATGCAATCGTATTTAAGTAGAGGTTGGTAAAAGAATTCCTAATCATTGCACTATTCCATAACATTATTGTTAAAATCTTGAATCTAAACAATAACATTACCGTATTTTAGTGATGACTTGACGCAAAATATGTAAAATTGCTATCATTACGATTTTACTGCTGATAAACCAAACATGGGAATCATTGCACATTTTCTTTACATTACTTTGGTAATTAGTTTGTGAAACAAACAGGCCCTCAATCCAAACATGCCCTAATTTTCTTTGTAAATTAAATAAGAGAAAATGTTAATGATTGCACTTTTCCTTTCTTTTTCCATGAATTCCCACTTAATAAAAAAGGCCTGAGGGAGAGTATTGGGGTTCAAGTAATCTTTTTACTCAACTTTCTCTTGGAAGTAAGGTATAGGTATGAAAAGATTGCATCCATTAGCAAGCAACTATGGAATATTGTCTCTCAAAAGGATTATCTCTGCTGCGAGTGGGTCACAAAACATGCTATCCAAATTTCCATTAATCAATGTATCAAAGTTGCTCAGTTTGATTGGATTCCCTCTTGACTGTACATATTTTTAGCTAGAAAGGTGCATTGCATGTGGAAGTTAGCTCCACATGGACTCGTTGAATTCTTGGAAATAGGGTAGACAGATGGGTTGGGTGTCGGCCGGTGAGTTAGCTGGCTCGACCTGCTTCTTAGGTGGGCAGTAGGCTGCGCTTAGGGTTGAACATATGGCCCATTTAAGTAAATGGGTTGGGTTCCGGTTCAACCCTAGAAATGGAAAACCGATACACTCATATAGGTTATTAATGGGTTGAGCAGGATGACCTGACCAGACCTGGTCTAAAAACCATAACAAATTATAGAAAAGCAAAGATACATGTATGTTTATATGAATGTGTCCACCAACAGGCCAGGCTATGCATTCCTTCAGCCCCTTGGTTTAGTTTTAGTTTCAACAGTTCTTATTTCATACTTTCACAAAGATACTAATAAAAAACAGCAAACCTTGTGTTTTCACATCTTCGATGGCAATGCAGGCTTTATGCTTGACCCGCCAATGTTGTTGGTTATTTGTGATTGCTTGTGGAGTCTTGCCTTAGCTTTGTAGAGGATTGTATGGATGTCATCAAAATGTGGTCTTGTTGCCTTTTTCACATTTTCGATCCACTGCAGAGTTTTCATGTGCGGCCCCAGTATCCGATCACGGTCCTTTTCATCCAAAAGCTAAAAAGAAAGGATTCAGAAAAAAGTTAAAAAAAAATAATTAATAATAGAATCAATTCCAAAGCCTGTTAGTAGCTAAGGTGAAAACATAATGACAGCACTGCCATGAAAACATAATGAAATTTTCATCGTATTTCAAAAATGAGAAATTATGGTATTTACATTTCATCACTAAAATTGAATAAATTATCCTGAAGTTCACACAAAGCTTTTGGAATATTTTTGTGCTATCATTGTGATATTTCCTCTGATCAAGATTTTGTTTCCATTAAAAATAATAATAATAATAATATTCTGAGAAATTTTGTTTTGTTTTTTTTTAAAATTTTTTTTTTTATTTTAGAACCTATGTATGAATTTTCCCCTTATTTTACAAAAATGCGAGCATAGCTTGCGTAGGTATACAGGGGCATGCATGGGGAACACTTCATGTGCACAAAATCCACCCTGTCCATCAAGTGTGCCACACCGTAGATCTCGAAAATCAGGCCAACCCAAAACTCAGGTCGGCACACGCCATAGGGAACAATATAAAATCATAGCCTAAACCTCTAAATTCACATGGTGTGACCCACCTGAGTTTTAGAATAGCATGATATATCTCGTGACCCTTAATCCTGGTAAGGCACATCATAAGAATGGATTGGAAGGCATATAAACACCATGGTGGGTCACAGAAACGACTAATGGTGGGCATCCCCATTCCAACTATTCTTTATGGTGTGGGCTACCTGAATTTTGGATTGGCCTCATTTTTGGTTTCTGAGGTGAACATGAGGTGGTGCACTTGATGGAAGGGGTGGATCTCATATGCATTCTCCCCACATGGTGCTCGGTTAGGGTAGGCGTGTATACTCATGCAAGTTACACCACTGCTTCTTGCTTCAACAATTCTATACTTTGTTCTGATGATTGGCCATCAATGAAACACAAAAAAATTGTGGTCAATAATTGTTGCATGCTGCTTGAGGGAGGTGGAAAGTGTGAAACATCTGTCTAGTGTCCTCTTGTCGCATCTGTTTCAGGTTGGAGCTTCTGACGATTTCGCATTCCTTAGTTGATGCTGACATCTGCAGAGAGGCTTTTTTTTTTTTTTTCAGGCAGGGAAGGCCGGCCCAAGAGGAAGGGCAGGGTGTTATGGAACCTCAGTTTTGTAGCGATCCTGAGGTCAGTTTGGAAAGAAAGAAATAATAGGACCTTCAATAATGTGGCCAAATCAATGCCACCGATCAATAATGGCAAGAACTATGTAAGTTTGTGGCCTACGTTGCTCAAGGAATTCTAGGCAATATGCAAGGCCGATCACAACAGGATAGTAATAATAATAATAATAAAAGATATTTTCTTGCACGAGCTTTGCTAAGTTCACACGCACACAATAAAGCTCATGGCTCATGCACATGCCAAACGTGTGTAGCATGGCACGATGGGTCTGAGATCCAATCCATCCATAAGGAAGGCACCACTATATTGATGCCCTACCCAAGAATAAGGTTGATCCACTGGTTGGGTGGGCCACAGATTGCAAAACAAATGTATGGCTCTGAAAAAAAAAAAAAAAAAAAAACTTGGCTGGCATTTTCTAACCCATCCACCTGTTTCCCGTATCAGGGCCTGTATGCCGAATGGTCCAGATTTATTTATTGGGAACATGTAGAAGGTTGGACCAACCTGAAGGATGGATTGGATCTTGCAAATCACACTTATGTGCCATGCTTGCACATGAGCTTCATTACACACATGTGCGCTTACTGCTTAGCAATGCTCTTCTCGCATATAACCCCAACCCCCCTCAAAAAAAAAAAAACAAATCTTGAAGATCCTCCAAGAAACTCCTACCCAGAGAAACAGCCAAGAGCAAGATTTACCACTTTGCTTTCAAGCTCTATTGCCCAAAAACCAAAGCACACATGCACAAGGATATTTTCTGAAATAAAAAAAGTAAGGATGTTTTCACTTACCTCCAATTGCATAATTTCGCAAACAAGGCTGAGATCTGCTATTGATGGTTGAAGACTGCCCAACAAGAATTTTGCATTCCCCTTGAGCCAAATTGTTTCTATTTTATGAAGGGATGAGCTCAATAATTTTTCAGCTTCAGCTGCCGCTTGAGGATTCAACGGCAATCCAAATGCAGGTGCGAGTACACTATGTAGAACTAAGGGAGCTGCATCGAGAAACTGCGGGTCAAACTAAAGAAATAAAAAGCAACCAACTGATTCAACACAAAAAGATGAAATAAAAATAAAAAGTATTTATTGTAAACGGTACTAGCACCCACAAAGCACAATTAAGTTATAGTACTTCTAGTTGCTAAGGGATGCGTGGATAGTCCAATCAATTAATCTGGACTTTCCTTAAGTTCCAGCCTACAATTGATATCCACCACGTGAAAATCACACTGAGTGGACATTTCTAGGCATTTGATCAATAGCCTATAAAATGGATTATCAAAATTGTTTATGGATATAACTGGGTCCTATCAACTATTTGAACCATCCATTTGGTCAGGCACTTCATAGATTGCTAAGGTTCATTGATTAATTGATCCTAACCATGCCATTCATGGTTCCAAAAACTAGATGACTATAGACAAGACCAACTTTTAGATGGACAGCATCATCTAATTGGTGTGGTTTTTGCATGGCGGCCCATTTAGTCTGGGTTGGAGTTAATGCACTGTCCAGAATATAGATTGATAGAACTGCCCGAGTGTCCCTATGCAAGTAGGAGCACTATAATCTATAGTGCTCTGGGTGGAGCCCTGGACCGTTTCTCAGTTATTATTAGCATTCCCATATTATTTATTTAGTGGCCTTACTTTAGTGCACAATGTACAAAGTTGGTGTACCTCCCACCTTCAAAAGATGTTGGGTGGGAATTCAACACATTAGATTTTGACAGTCTGAGGATCCGATTTTGACATGCGTATCAGATTCCACCATCTTTGGCTGGTGAGAAAGGTATGGACCAATTCTCACTTCACACAGTTCACATGATCTTTTCCCATCATGTTATTGATGATAATAATATGGGAAAATATTGTGTGCAAACATGGTTTTGAATATCCATTACATTGTGGCTGAATCAGCTGTTACATAATGGTACCGGTCAACCTGGTTACACATCATGGGAGTGAACCAGTCCATTAAGGAAAAAATGGGCCAATACAGGCTGATATGCCACGTATCGGCACCGATACAGGGTTTTTACAGCCGACATGAGTTGGTACAGCCAAAATGGTCCCATTTGATTTTATTTTTTTTTCAAAATTCTCTCATTTTTCTACTTCTTTCTTCATTTCAACCACAAAGGAAGTTTAGAAACTAATTTTAGACTAGATACAGGCCTATTTCGAGGACCAAAACAAAAGATTTGAGTAGGGATTGGATGAATTGAAGCAGAATTGACTATTTTTGGGAAATATTGGAAGGGGTAAGCCCTCACCTTTTTTTCATTTATTCATCGTCTTTTTATCATATTCATATCTAATGGGCCCTAATCCACCAAATCATGCTTGATTTGTGTTCAATTTGGACATTTGATTGACTTTCAGCAGATCAAGCTGGCAAACAGCATTCTTATCAAAGAATGGTCTGATACACCATTAAATACATGTTAAAACACATACAACAAGGATAGATATGGATGTTTAACATAATTTCTTAATTTCCTGTTTTTTTAAAAGAAATCTTTTGTGATAAGAAAACTTTGGTTGATATGGTCCAAGACACTCCACATTGTATCGTTTTTGGGCCTGCCCAATATGCTACCATTATTCAAAACCTTGGTACACAGAGCATGACTGGCCTTCTTTTTCTATTGTATTAAATGTGTTTTTCTATGCCTTGTTCTCAATCGCCCCCAGTTCAAAACTCAAGCAACAATTGCAAAATTGAAAAAAGAAAAACAAAGCATGCAGTTGTAAACAAGTACTTGAATATATCTATACTACGAGGAAAAGACTAAGCAGTTGATTTACAGCACCTGCACCACTGCGTAAATTTGAATGATGCCAATCCAAGACACAGTGAATCTTAGCTCTCTTGAAAAGATCAGCTGGATACCTTAAAAAACAAGTGCCAACAAAGACTGAGCTATCAATATGCAACGGAGGTTTTCAAACTCACAAAGACATAATCTACAAGCACATGCCTATGCCAAATTGCCACATACATGCATCCCAACCTTTTCATTGGGCAGGAGTCACCATGCAAATGACTGGCCCAGAAGTCAGATGTGCAGTTATCAGACAATCCCCATTTGTACATCGAATATGTAAAGTTAGGCCTGTTTATTTAGCATCCTCCAGTCAGGGCAAGTGGAGCCCACTTGATGAGTGGATCAGTCTAGTTTTCAGGATAGGTCAACTAGACTGGCCCCCAGCATTTATACGTCATATGTGGCAAACATTGGCTCCTGAAGATGGGTGTGCTCGTAGAGAGGCATGACTTGTGAGCAGAATTAGCAAACCTCCATATAACAAAACCAATAATTGAATTAAATAGATCCACTAAAGGAATCCAATGGGAGCTGCTGAGAGCAGCACAATACTAGCCCACAAGAAATGATGCAGGACAATTAACCACTTGCTCTAAAAGCTCGAACTGTTAGAGTATGTCGAATTAATCCCTTTATTTCATAGCCCAGGCCCCACATCTCATGGGTTAGGACCTCGGCCAAACCCCCCTCGTGGGCTCCAAATCACATGGGTACCGCCTCACACGGGCCGCCCACCCCGAGTGTGTCTCTGCATCCCACAGGCTACCCCACTCGAGCCCGGTGTAAAATGCGCATTAATCACCCCCGGTGAGGAGTCTCGAACACGAGACCTCCCCCGTGGGCCCCGCCCACCCCGAGTGTGCCCTTGCATCCCACAGGTGACCCCACTCGAGCCCGGTATGAAACTGTCCCTGCATTAATCACCCCCGGTGAGGAGTCCCGAACACGAGACCTCTCGCTTTGATACCAATTTGATGCAGGACAATTAACCACTTGCTCTAAAAGCTCAAACTGTTAGAGCATGGCGAATTAATCCATTTATCTCATAGCCCAAGCCCCACATCTCATGGGTTAGGACCTCGGCCGAACCCCCCTCGTGGACCCCAAATCACATGGGTACCGCCTCACATGGGCCGCCCACTCCGAGTGTATCCCCGGATCCCATAGGTTACCCTACTCGAGCCCGATGTGAAATACGCATTAATCATCCCCATTGAGGAGTCTCGAACACAAGACCTCCCCCGTGGGCCCCGCCCACCCCGAGTGTGCCCCCGCATCTCACAGGCGACCCCACTCGAGTCCGGTGTGAAATGCACATTAATCATCCACGGTGAGGAGTTTCGAACACAAGACCTCCCCCATGGGGCCCGCCCACCCCGAGCGTGCCCTTGCATCCCACAGGCGACCCCACTCGAGCCCAGTGTGAAAATGCCCCTGCATTAAGAAATATAATAATAAATATGAAAAATACAGGTGGCTCAACTTATACTTGCACAAACCGTGAAGGGGAAGTGGTAACAAATTCGGATTTAGCAAGTGGAAACAGCTAGGAAGAGGGAGCCAGAGAATGATTCAAAGCAAGAACAACACCTGAATAGAAGGTTCATGCAACAACTTCAGCTTACCAGTGGTCATGAACTCCAGGAAATGCACAAGCAAGGTAGATCAAAATTGCATGACTGTAAAAAAAACAAATATTAGGATGGAAAATGGAACTGGAAATTTTTTAAAAAGGCAACCAATAACTTGATAGAGGAAATATGCAATGGTCAAATGATTTTCAGCTTGGCCTAATAAATTGTACACGTGGTGCTCATCATCTAAGTGGTACCCGTTAAATGTGGACCATTGTCTGTGACTAAGCATTTTCATTAAATGGATGCAACCATCTAATATGTAAGATATTAGGACATAGCCCATCCCATGATGAGCCCACTAGATCAACAGTTTAGGTTAACAGAAGGTGGCTCCATCTCTACCATTGTTGGAATCAACAAAAGGACCTTCTTATGATCGAGCATCATACGGTACCTCCAATTTATAAGGTCTAGATTTTGAAACAAAAGATGGATAACATCACAATAGCATGGTCCAATTTTAGTTGGTAATTATAAAACAATAGTAATAATAACAACGGAAAGCTACAGAAAATGAAGTAAATTTTAACAAAATGCATACATAATAAGAAGAACAGAGGTACTGGAGTACCATTTCCAATAGTGCACTAACCATCCAGATCATGATTGTTAATGTTGAACACCGTCTGAATTGGATGGAAATGGCCTATTAGCAGGTCAGAGATGGCAAAGAGAAACTCATCCGTACAAATGAGGAATAATAGGATGATTGAGTTTTATGTTCTAGTACGTGGGGCCAATTGTTTCATAATCCAAATGAATGGTCTGTTGATTCTCACTGTAGTCTTTGATAGGATAATCCTAACCTTCTATATGTGGCCTACAGATTGACAGTTGAGAATATAACGTTCTGGATTATCAAACCATGTGCCCCGCTTATCATTACTCACAACCAATGTTCAAAGTATCGGTATCACTACAAGTTTCGTTGGTTAGGGATACAAAAACAATATCAATATCACCGATAATATCGCTGATAACCGAAAATGTGGGGAAACATAGGAAAAACGGTGGAATTTTCAGGGAAACTTCAGGAGATGTTAAAATGTATACATTTGCATATTTAGAAAAAAAAATATATAAAAAGAATGCATTCATAACAAGTTTCCATTTAATGGGGCCTTAAAAGCATATGTTGTTGTAAGAAATCAGTCCAACCATCCCCTCTGGCCTATTTAACCATCTAACCTTCCATCTAAACATCCATTGATATTGTAAAATATCAATTACACATGATATTTCACCAAGAAATCATCAACAATTCGAAAGGAAACGAAAGATTGTGGTCTCAATATCTCACATGTTGCAATATTGATAATATCGAGATATTATCAATATTATCAATGCCAAATTGAACACTACATAAAACCATGTGCCCATGAAAAAAAAAAAATTGAAATAATTTTTTTTCTAGTAAACAAAATTTTGATGATATCAATACGTTGGCAATATTATTGAAATATCATCAATACACTTATGATACAAGCATTACCTAAAATTTACATAGTCGAAAATATTGGTGATGCATTGGCAATATTGATGCATTGGCAATACAAATGACACCTAGAATTTACATAGTTGAAAATATTGACGATTACATTAGTGATATTGATATGTTGGCAATACTTAGCAATACATTGCTAATACTTGGAATTTCTGATACTACCAGCATTATTGGTATCGCTACCAGTGGTATCGGTATCGTTGAGCTAGAGATAAAGATAATATCGGAGATATTTCGATAATATCGGAGATAATTCAAACACTGCTCACAACCCATGTATATCGTGCAAAGCCTCAGGTTAAAGTTCCTATTATTCCTCCATATAAAACGGGTTCTTCATTAGCATTTAGGAAGGATGCTATAGAGGAAGCATAGGCACTTGAACAAACCAAACTCAAGATCATTTGGATTGGCTTTATTGAAAGGAAAGCCCCTTGATGTTGTTGGTTTGCGAGAAACAAAGGCAGATGACTTCTATTGGAAGGCAAAAGGAACCTAACACATCTTAGAGGGGTATGAGTCCTCAGTCTCATTGTAAAGAGGACCTTTAGGGGTTCTTTTGATTTTGGATCAGCCCACGATTAATTGTCTCAGTAATATGGAGAAATTCTATGATCCCCATACCAAGGACATGGATAGTGATGCAGGACAATTAACCACTTGCTCTAAAAGCTCGAACTGTTAGAGCATGACGAATTAATCCATTTATCTCATAGCCCAGGCCCCACATCTCATGGGTTAGGACCTCGGCCGAATCCCTCTCGTGGGCCCCAAATCACATGGGTACCGCCTCACACGGGCCGCCCACCCTAAGTGTGTCTCTGCATCCCACAGGCTACCCCACTCGAGCCCGGTATGAAATGCGCATTAATCACCCCTGGTGAGGATTATCGAACACGAGACTTCCCCCGTGGGCCCCGCCCACCAGAGTGTGCCCCTGCATCCCACAGGTGACCCCACTCGAGCCTGATGTAAAAATTCCCCTACATTAATCACCCCTGATGAGGAGTCTTGAACACGAGACCTCCCGCTCTGATACCAATTTGATGCAGGACAATTAATCACTTGCTCTAAAAGCTCGAACTGTTAGAGCATGACCAATTAATTCATTTATCCCATAGCCCAGGCCCCACATCTCATGGGTTAGGACTTTGATCGAACCCCCATCGTGGGCCCCAAATCACATAGGTACTACCTCACACGGGCCGCTCGCCCCAAGTGTCCTCGGATCCCACAGGCTACCCTACTCGAGCCAGGTGTGAAATGCGCATTAATCACCTCCAGTGAGGAGTCTCGAACACGAGACATCCCCTGTGGGCCCCGCCCACCCCGAGTGTGCCCCCGCATCCCACTAGCAACCCCACTCGAGCCTGATGTGAAAATGCCCTTGCATTAGATAGTATACTCAGGCTTTCTATTTCTATAAGAGGGACCATGGTTTAGTAAACCAGACCTTTCATTTGTTCGGAACCAAGAATGACCATGCCCCAAGAATGTCTTCAGTAGGAAAATCCCAACCTTTCAATTTGTAGGATCTTTTCATGGAATAATCTACCAACTCCACATTGGGGCCTGATGGACCTATGGTCAGGATAACTAAATCACGAGACCTTTTCTTGCAAACTAAAAACCCAATTATAACTCCATGTCCTTTCCTCGAGAGTCACCTAATTCATTGGCAAGGTGTGTGTGGGCAATGTGCTTCAAGGTGTATGCTTATGTTTCTGTTAGATTGCTTCATGTCTCAGTTGTTGGTCACATAAAAAAGTCAGCCATGTACAAAGGAAATTCCTGAAGCTTGGTTTCATAAAATATCATGTTTTATGCTTTCCGCACAGCTTTCTTCATATCCTTCTGATGTTTGTTGTTCAAGCTTCCTCCTTTGGCATTTCTATCGCTTGCCAAGGCGTCTCTCCTGCTTTGAAAGTGCACTCCCATTCCATTTCAAGGGCCTTTTATACACTTGTTAACATTATGAAATAGGCAATTGGTTGCACTAGCACCAGAATCCATTCGTGTTTCCTCCCACGCTCTGTCCAACTAAGTTCTATCCTACTGGCGTTTGTTGGCGATATCGATATCAGGTGATAACAGTTGTCAGTTCTCTTCCAACATTCCATCTTCGCTAACAATTCGAAATACCTTTTCTGCATTTTATGTATGTTCAAGTTCGATTTGATTGCCATTACTTCAAGAATATAAGAATCTTTGTCCCTTCAATCCACACGTAGAGAATACTCCAATTCAGTTAAAAGGACACTTTGTCTGACTCTAGTATAGAAAAGAGCACATTACATTAAATTACCAAAATAAAAGCCTTGTTAATAACAAATGCTTTCACAGCCAAAATATAAATAATATGACAAAAGGGCAATAGAATTCTCAGCAAAGAAAGAAAACTTGTTTTCTCTTCTTTTTCTTTTTTGGAATGAAGACATAAATGAATTAAGTCTATAACAGCTGCTAACCTCCACAGGACAACCCATCACCAGCAACTCCGTTAATAGCATTAGGTTTGACCAATCCAAGCTGTCAATCACATGGTTTCTGCTGTGATATATGCTCAACCAAAAATATGGCAGGACTCTGGTTGAAAAACAATTAGGCAGGTTAACCCATCAAGTGGGCCCACCTACAGTTGAAGTGCCTCTCACATGCAACACGTGCCTTTTTTCTAGTTGTGGGAAATGAGACAAACAACTTTTTTTTTTCTTTCTTTCATTTGGATTGGTTAAAGCATTTTTTTTTTTTTTTAAATTGATGACAGACATAATAAAGCTAGTAGAAATTTGTACGCTCCATATGCGTGTATAGTTCGGCCCCTATTCATGCCCTCACATATCACCTATGCCTATGTGGCACATTTCAACAAAATAAAATCCATCCTCAGGTGGGACTCAATGTGCAAATGCTTGTGCTCGCCAGGTGGGGCACACATGCAAATGAATGTGTACCATTGGGCGAATTTTTCGGAAGCCTTTGTTTTGTACATTGTGGGCAACCTAATTAGTTGACCAGCTAGCACATGTGGGGGAGTATATGGGGTTGGATTATACAAGTGTGAGATAACAAAACCTCAAATTAGTAAATCACAATTTCTTATTTTAAGAATAGACCTTAAATCCATAACATTTTCTTCTACAACAAGTCAAGAGTCAAAACATGGGAACAAAATTTCAAACAAACCCCATCAAGATAGAAGCTAAACTATCATAGCACAAAGTCATAGTCATAAATTTTAGATGCTAGGAACATGATGATAAGACTAACTCATAAAAGATGAAGGTGAAAAACAAAATCAAATTGCACTAAATAGTGCAACAACCATCAATGAATAAAATAAATGACAACTTCAACACTCCAATGAAGACATATTTTCATCCCATATCTAACACAATAAAAATAAAAAATAAAAAAATGAAGATGATAGAAAAGTCAAATACCTCTCGAACAGCTTAAATCTTCCATCGACTATTGCTGGAATCTTTCCCATAGGGTTGATCTCTGGAAAAATGCACCATGTGAATTGTTATGGTGCAAAATTGCAGTCTCCACTTTTCTTTTGGAATGATCAAGAAGATGTGAGAGGTATTGGAACTAGAAAGCACTGAACATTCTAGTTATTGTGAATAAGGAAAAAATATAAGCACCACAGACTGATCAACTGATTTTGGCTCGCCTGACATGGGCCCCACATGAGAACCATCCTTGATGATTAAAAAAAAAAAAAAAACATTTATCAAATGGGTCCCATTGAATGGTGCAAAAATTACATCAAACAGCAATGTAGTGGCCCACACATGCAGATTTGAAACAAAAATGGCCCGAGTGAACCAATGAAAAATTGGCTAGTTTTTAAAAGGTTACCAATTATTATGGCTCGGAGGGACCGAAACCTGGTTTACATGCCGAGTTGTGACTCGACTAGGAAATATTCTGAACATTGGTAGAAGAAAGCAAACCCATATCAAATACAAATGTTGGACTACTCAATGTGATATTGATATACAAGCTTTACCCACTCCTTGTAAAATTTGCACCACCTATAATGAATATTGCTAGAGACTTCATGCCTTTGCAGCATTTGCTCAATTAGTGGTCTGGACTCCACAATTTGTCAGGACAGTTTTATGGGCCCCTAATGGTGATCTGATATATGTATGGTTCACAGAGTATTCTGAACAATTACTGGACCCCACACAAGTCCAGTCCTTATTTCAGTAAGTTCATTATTTGATTAATTATTAGAGTAAAGCAGTCAGTAATTTTTTTGGGTGTGTTTCCCTTAGTATTTTACTAATTTTGTGAGCACTTTTTAACTCATTGATTGTAATCAATCTATGTAATAGACTATTAGATAGCGCTTGATTGTAATCAACCCGTGTGATAGTCTATTACATTGTGCCTATGGGAGTTTTGTGCTCTCATTGCCGGTCCGCAGCCTTGATAAAAGAGTGTTCTGTCAAGTTAGACTGGCGTCAAACTTATGCCATAACTTTCATCACAAATCCTAACAGTAACAGTGCGATTTTATGAGTCATATTCTGGGTGTCAAGCACTGTCAAAATTATACAAAACTGGTCTCATTTGAAAGCCATTGAGTTAGATTCAAATGAGCCCAAGATCATGCTATTCCGATATGAATTGGCGACTTATGTCCTTTTTACAGAAGGTTTGCATATGAATTGAGTGAATTATGGCCTATTTATGGAGGGGTTGTAGATGAATTGAGTGCATTATGGCCTACTTATTCCATAATGGCCACCATTGTTACCTTTATGATACGGGTTGTAACGGTTGTTACAGCCCCCGTAACGGCCATTATGGTCACTTTTTTTTTTTTTTTAATTGAGTAAAAAAAAAACTCATATTTATATCTGCCCTAATGAGGACATCCAAGCACCAGTCTATATCAAAGGGGGAGGAGAGCTCCAGTTTCTTCACGGCTAGGTGATACATACATGGGGCCCCGTGGGCCCAATTCGAGTGTCTAGCCCGTTGAAGACCTCACATACATTATTATGCATCTTTGAAGGCCCCACACTGGGAAGATGCATGTAGGCTACTTAATTGGACCATTTTGACCGTTGGATCATCGTCATTGGACATCTTGATCGTGGGCCACGAAATATTTTAATTCATTTAGTTGTTTATATGTTTTGTTATTTTTTGGTTTAGCATATATTTTTGTTGAGATTATGAAATTAGGAACAAATTTTATTTTATTGACCATCTTTATGTGAAACTTATTATTTGAGAGCGCCTTTTTGTAAACAAGTCTTTTCTGAGACTATATAAGGCTTGAACGTCCACATCCTAGCCCATTATGGAGCATATGAAATAAATTTCTTCTTTCTCTTACTTTGTGACGAAGTAAAACCTCTTGCGATTGAAGTGATTTGGTGTGATGCCCTAGAGTGAATCCAAGTTATCATTTTCCCATTCTCTTCAATCAAAAGGTATTTCTTATTCTTTCTCTTTCCCTTTCTTTCTAGTTCTTTCTTCTTCTTCTTTCTCCATCTACAAACAATCCCTACTTCCACTTTTCTTTTTTTTCCTTCTTCCAACCCTTACATCGACAACCTAACCCAAATCAAACAGATAATATTTTAGGCATAGAGCTCCTTCCACCAGTCGGCTTACCAAACCGGAAGTTCCAAGTTTGATGTGCCTTCACACCTGATATGTCAAATCAAGTGTAACATATGTTCCGTAGATACATGCCCTACCTCACTTCCTTATTGAATGATCCTGACCATTGGATTGGCTGTTCAAAAATAGATAATTACGATCAACAGTCCACCTTTAATGTGGGCCCAACCAGATGGTTCGGATCATACCATGGGAGATCTTTAGGGTCTCTGTAATCCACAACGGAACACCCACCACATGAACAGTCTGGATCACCAAAAAGCGGCCCACTGGAGATCCCAACCTTGTAAATCTCCTCATAAAAAGTATAGAGACTTATGTTGAACATGAACAGAAGCATATATGTAAGAGAAGACAAGACAAGAAAAATTGTCATTTGGGAAGTGAAGAAAAAACATAACAAAGTTCATAATGGATCTGAGAAAACCCATGAAACTGCTAACAATCTAAGGAACTCAAAACATTCGGAATTGATCACCTTTGAATTCTGGGGTACGATGTTGGCCCTTAGTCACGTCTACTCTGATCTCCTCAAAATCAATCCCATTCATCCTATACATATTATCAAATTCCCATTCAATACCAATTTGTGTTCTAGAAAACAACCCACTATTTGCATTCTGGGAATTGCATTGCGGGGGTTATGAAGCAGTAAAGCCGGGAGAAGAAAAAAATGGTAGAGCCATCTCTCCACGAAACACATGATGTATCAATCAGGACCGTCAATCTAGCATGCCCTATTACGGATATTTTATCAGAAAATCTAAGCCATCACTTTTCTTAACTACCTCTTACTGAACACTTGAACTTTAACTACTGTATTCCACCGTTAATTTGAAGGCCGCTGATCAGATGATTATGATCATCCGATCAATGTATACTTTGAACCATTTACCATCCACATTAAGCTAAAGAAGATGGACGGTCCCAAATGACAACCCAGACTGTCAAATGTCGTGTGGAGAGATGGCTCTACTTTATGTTCTCCCTTGAAATAATACACTTTGTAGTTCTTTAATTCCAAGAATGGGAAGTTGGGTGTGTGCAAAATCAATCAGGGTGGGTGTAGGTCTGAATTTCCATTTCGCAATTCAAGTAAAATCAATGGTAGTGAAAAGGAATTCCAAAAAGAAAGAAAAAGACAGAAAAGGGTTAAGAAAAGAAGGAGGGCAGAAAATGAAGAAAGGCGTGTACTTGCAGAAGATGATGATTGCTCGCGATGGTTGCGACATGCGATCGGCATAGACCTTGAGCTTCATCTCTCTCTCTCTCTCTCTCTCTCTCTCTCTCTCTCTCTCTGGTATTTTCTTTTGGCTACTGAAGTTCGTATGACAATCTGGTTGGGACGCCTCAAGACCGATTAGAGAGAAACTTTGATACTCCTCCGGAGTCTATGGATGATACTCGTGCACTTACTGGTTGAGAAGGTGATATTATCCGTTCGATTTCAAATGCTTCTGCTCCCACAGCTTTATAAGTAAATAGTGCTCCTAATTACACTGTGACACTTAAGACAGTCCAATCCATTGATCCAGACTGTTCATTTCATGGGTTATGATGCAAACATCATACTGATATGATAATGATAGTCATTTGATCAACAGCCTTTAATATGGATGGTCAAGATCATTCACAAAAATATAGGTCTACTAACCAATTTGATGCTAGCCTGGTGCGTAGCTTTCATCAAACCCATTCACCATCGGTAAATCACCAAAGATGAAGTGAGAATACAAAAAAAAAAAAACAGCCTTTTCTAAGTATTAGGCAATAGGCAGGCTGCACCATGTAAAATCAAAATCGTGTGCCCAAATGTGGTTTTGGGTGAGAACCCGTTGATATGACGTTGTCACAATGTGGATGAAGTATGTCATGAGTTTGCTGTGATTACTTATTTTGAACCATTGGTGTCCTTTAACTGATTAATTTGTAGTCCAAGGTTTGATGTCTCCAGGCCAAAAATATTGTGGGCCCCACTATGATGTACATAGAGAGGAATGCTCACCCGCTCACCTCCTTATGCTAGCACCGTGCGCACCTTTGCACGCAAGTCATGGGCACAGAATCTGAACGAGGTCCACGTGATGTAGCACCCCTTAAGACTTGAGAAAATCACAACTGTAGATGCTACCTTTTATCCAACGTACCTATCCAACTTAGACCTTGCACATATGGACAGAGCATTTCCGGACGAAAATATTCCTACTTTTCACGTAGCATTGTACGTACGGACAAGGTATTTTCGTCCTCAAATGCTTTGTCCGTACATACAAGGTCGAAGGTAAATTTTGCACCGTACATAAAAGACGCTGGATGAAAGGTGGCGTGGTATTTCGTCCTCATATGCTCTGTCTGTACGTATAAGGTCTAAGTTTGGAAGGTAAATTTTGCACTGTACATAAAAGACGCTGGATAAAAGGCGGCATTTACAGTGATAAGTTTCTCTTGAAATTTTGTATGCCCAAATTTTAGCCTGATTCAAAACTCCGGTGGGCCATGGAAAAGAGAAATGCAAATTAAGGGAGGAAATTGTTTCCTTTTTCCATGGCCCACTAGAGTTTTGTATCAGGCTGAAAGTTGGATTTGTGAGATTTCAAGGGGTGCCGCATCATGTGGACGGTTTGGATTTTGTGCCTATGACATGTGTACAAAAGTGTGCATGTGAGCATTCCTCTATTTCCATATATGTTATATCCATGCTGCTCATTATTTCGAGATACCTCGTTTCAACACTTGAGGTGGGCATCGATCCCTAGTGGGGGTGGCTAACAGTGCAGTGTGTTTCCTGACATGGGTGTGTACTAACAAGCTAACCAAAAAAAATGCTGCTCATTATTTTTTTCAAATCGTTTAAGCATGCATGAGCCTAAAAATGAGCCAGATCCAAAGTTCAAGTGGACCACACCACAAAAAATAGTGGGTTAAGCTACTGATGTCATTAATCCCATCATGGGCCACTTGAGCTTTGGATCTACACCATTTTTAGGTTCATACCCTAAAATGGTCTCACAAAATGAATGAAAATTTTGATACTAACATGATGCCCAATGTCATATAATTTGAGACTTTTTTTCATAGGAGTTATATTTTTGAAAAATGAAAAAGTAAATAATTATTATTTATTTGTATATGTAGACACTTCACCCAAGTTAAAAACTTGATAAAATATAGACGATCCTTAGGAAATAAGCCTAAACCCCACACCCTATCTAAAACCGCGGACATTTCCCAAACTTAATCCAAATCCTAGTCGAACTTGAGTTATTTCATTACCTCACACCCTAATTTAACTCAAGCCATCACCCAAGTCAAAGCATGCCCAAACCTTCACCTACAATCCATTCATTTTTTTAGCTATTTTTTGGGTCATAATTGAGCCATTTTTTAAGCCAAATATATAAAAAGGGGCTTTGGGCTACTCTCCGAGCCTAAACAAACTCAATGGCTAAACTTCGGGAGCAACCATGATAAAGCGGTAATCAGATTACCGCCCCCTCTTGAAAAATGTGTGCAGAGCCAGCTGGCTGAGTTTCGGACAAGAACAGTTAAAAGCGATAACCGATTACTGCCCACCTCGACAGATGTGCCCGCAACTACAGCGGTTGCTCCCCTCGAAAGTCAACTCTGTTAGAACTTATTTGACCTCAGAATCCCTACTATTTACCATATTACCAAGCCCTTTAACCTATAAAAAGTGCCACATGGCATCTTTCTTCTCTCTAACAATCCAAACATGTCACATCATCATTTACCCTTCATAAACCGTCAAATTACACAAAAGTCATCCCAAGAGGCTATAAATACCCCCCCTCCTCTCTTCATTTAAGAAAACAACCACCAACCAACTACCAAGTAAGCCCCCACCAAGAGAAAGTGAGTGAGAGTAAGAGGGATTGCTTGAGTTCCCAAGCTCCCATCTTTTTAACCCCAATCTAGCCTCCTTCAAACATCTCTTAGCCTTACAGTTCTACTTGGGTCAATCATCCCCAACCATGGTGCACCCAAACATCCAAGCCGTTTTAAGTGCAGGCCAAAAATCATGCAATCATCACTAGCATTCATATTTTATCAATTGCATCATTACTTCCCTTTTCAACCTCTCTACTTCTCTAGGTTGCTATTGAATGTATGCTTTGTGACTTGCCAGAACTCTAGATCCTGTCACATCAAAAACTCATGGTAACCTAGTCCCTTTAAATGATATTTTAGCATCATCACATCTAGTCAAAACTTCTCTAGACATTCCACGAGTGTATGCTCTGCGGCTTATCAGAATCCCGGATCTTACCATATTAGAAATCCGAGCCTGCTTAGTCTCATTTCAAAATTATCATCCAATCCCTTAAGACTATTTTACCACACGAAGTAGAGACCGTACATCCATACGGGTAGAGAGGGTGTCTAACACCTTTCCTCTTTGTAACCGAAGTCCCTTACTCAAAATCTCCAAATCACATATCAGAAATCAACTTAAAGCAAGAGAGTCTCCGGATTCTCTAGCTTTACATATTCTGCAGGTTCTAGCCGACTGCGGAATTTTGAGTTAAGTGGCTAGTGGCGACTCCAAGTCTATTGCATTATCAATCCAAATCAGTCCACACACTCCCAAACAAACATCAATCAGCGCGGCCCCAATTTTCAGCATTCACAGAATGACGACTCCGCTGGGGACTTGTTAGCTCGTACTAGCTGAGACCTAACTCGAAAGAGTGTGGTAATACAATCTCAGGGGATATCCTACATACAAACATTTGCATTCATACTTTGCTTTTAAAAAGAAAAGAAAAAAAGAAAAGAAAAAAATGAGCATCGATCTTTGACTTGCACCCATTTAAGACTTTCGCTCACCCCATGCTTACCTGATCCAAAGTTGCCATGGCAAACCATAAAAAAAAAAAAAAAAAAAAAAAAGAAAAGAAGAAGAAGAAGAAATCATTGCGCCCAAAAGGCACCCCTTAGATCGCTTGAGCTCATGGATAGTAATACAGCAAACGCATCCATGGCTGATATAACCCAAAATTTTAAGGCTTTACAGTACCTTCTTGCCCAATATATTCAAAGAGAAGCTGTCCAACTATACAAGTGTCATCGCCTAGTGCCCTAGTTATCTCAACTTTCCAGCATCCTCCTCAAAATGGGAGTCACCTTCAAGGCCAATTTTTCACAGCCGAGAATCCTTTCCATCATCTCTCACTAATGAGAACCGCCACCAAAATCAACTTTCCGCAACTAGTTCCAGCATCCTCTTCCTAATAGGAGATCTGATTAATTCTAAGGGCCAAAACCTCTCTCATATGGTCCCTCCGAAATCAAAGAGCTCCGAGAGAAATTGTGAGAGATGCGGATGAAGCTACGGAAACAGTAGGGGGTGGATCTCCCATCCACCAAATTCAGAGATCTTTGTTCCTTCCCCGATGCAAATGTACCTTAAGACTTTGAGGTACCAAAATTCAAAAGATATGATGGTACAAGGTGTCCTATGGACTACTTAAGAGCATTCTATGGAGAGCTTAATATTGTGGCAGGTAATGACGGATCGTTAATCCGTTTGTTTCAGAGATCCTTGAAAGGTGATGCGTTAGATTGGTACACATCATTAGACTACTATCGAATTAAAACTTGGGAACAACTTTCTCAAGCTTTCATTGATCGTTTTGTGTACAATCTTAATATAACACCCAAAAGGGCGGATCTTGCTGCCCTAAGGCAGAGGAATGGTAAGTCATTATCAACTTACGTTGAATGATGGCAGGCCATGGCCGTCAGAATGAAAACACTCATTGATGACGAGGAGCAAATCTACATGATCATCCACTCGGTAAACCCGAGTATCTTTAGATACCTCGTCTCGTATTCATATGTCAACTTTACTCAACTCACCCGCGCTGAGGAACAAGTTGAAGCCGGAATAAAGGTTGGGACGATCTCCCCTTGGTGGCCTCATCAGTCCTCCTCGGTACAATGGATAGTGGAAGGAAGGCCTACCAGATACGAGAACGGTAATGGAAGTGTTCTTGTCCTCCATCCAACGAAAGAAGATAATCTCGTTGCCTCTACCCAAGGTGCTCCATTCACGCCTCACCAACAACAATAACAGCAACAACCAAGATGGAATGCACAATACCCCAATCATGGTCAGTCGATGGGGATGGCTTGGGAGCCTAGGCAGTTTACACTGATAGCCCAAACTTACAGCGAGATACTAATTGTGTTAGTCCAAAGGCAAATACTTACCCCGCTACTACCTAGGCCCCCGCCAAACCCTCTGCCACCAAACTATAACAAGAATGAGTATTGTACATACCACCAATCTCAAGGCCACACAACGAACTATTGTTTCACCCTGAAACATGCGGTACAAGATCTAATTGACAACCAAAGGATTGTAGTTACCTTTCCTGTTGTTGCCACCACCAACTACATCCTCCAGAATTCTCTGCCACCGCATCAAGTATGCCCAGCTCATTAAGAACCCCTACCAATAATATCATTCAGGGAGAATCGCCTTATCATTCAGTCCAATGCATTCATTCAATCACCGACAACCCAACACCAATGCTTTCGATTCTGCAAGGGGCACACCCAACTAGTCCAATCTCTATACCCTTAAATATGCAAGGGGCAAATCCAAACAGTCCAATCTCCATGCCCCCAAGTCTACAAGAGGCACCCCCAGTAAGTCCATTCCACACATCCTCTATTTTGCAAGGGACACCACCTGCCTATCCGGCCCTTACTCCAACTATTATGCTCTAAGAAAATGCCTCTTCCCCGATCAACATACCGGATGCCCTAACAAAATCAGGGCCCTACTTCAATCATTAGATGACTTTTCAGGAAAACATTCTGCTATCCAAAGTGATTTGCCTAGATCTACTCAATCTTCGATACTTCAAGAGAAGAGTTTAGGACGGGTGGTTCCTACCTTTAGGAGAGAGGATGAGGGAAAGATTAACGTCAAGATCTTGATTAGTTCCAAAACATCAGCCATCACTTTTCAAGTCTTTGACATTATAGCTTCATTTCAGCTCATCCCTGATCGATCTTAGATCCATAGAGTCAAGGCTATCTCTTCAATTCTTCACCAAAAGGCCAAGTACATTTTCAGAGATAAGGCATTGGCCATCTTGGATAATCCTGAACAAATCTTTTTTATAAAAGCAGACAATCATCAAGAGCTAGATATGCCGATAATAGACGTACAATTATCCGGTGATGACATTCTATACCATAGTCTTAAGTTTGAGACTGTGAATTGCATACCTATTGCATGTCCCATCGGATCAAAATATGTCTTCCCTCCAGTTGAGCGCCAACTTTTTTATCAGCTCGAATATTAAGATAATGCAGGCATGAGAGGACAAGGATATCAGCCTCCTATGGGTGAAATAGCAACGCACAAATGTATTGAAGGAGGGGAAGGTCGGCAAGGGATGATGATCCCTTCATCCACACATCAAATCTATCAGAGAAGGGATCATCTATCCAGTTGACAGGTCGAGATCTACGATGGAGGATCAAATGAGCGGAATAAGCCTAATTGAGTTGTTTGAAAATGATTCGAGCAAGGAGCAAGAATTGTCCCTAATTGACCGGACCATAGTTTAGATCCCACCTGAGCTGGAAGAATCCAAAGAGTCACAATGTATTGGGGATGAGCTGAGAGAAATGACATCTACCACCAACTTAGAGCCCAATCTTGAATTCATCATGATGTTTGGGCACAATGGTGAGGGCCCACCTACTGATTCGTCTAACCTTGCCTCCTGAGGGGAGGGAGTGCAGGACAATAGTTGGCTTGTGATCCCCAAGACGGTACAATAAAAGAAAATAGTATTTGGCTCCTCGAGCCGAATCAGGCAATCCTTGGTTCACATCGCTGTCTTTCTATACAAAAAAAATTTTAATTTTCCAAAAGCCAAAAACACTAGATAGTTCCGAAATGCAAAAAAAAAAAAAAAAAAAAAAAATCAAATACTTATCAAAATCTTTTTTAAAAAAATCAAAAAATTCTCAAAAGCCAAAAACACTAGATATTTCCGAAATGCCAAAAAATTCAAATATTTGTCAATTTTTTAAAAAAAAAAAATCAGAAATTTCACAAAACACAAAAACACTAGAAATCTTTCAAAAATCATAAGTAATAATGTGCCAAGTTTGTTTGTTAAAGCGCTTGAGTTTGAAGTCGACTAATATGATTTTGATCTGGAGTTAGACTTCAAACTCATAGGTTTGGACGAAGCTCAGGATGGGAAAAATAATGATCCGACTCTCGAGCTAGAGGATTCCCTCAAAAAGTACAAAACAAAGGTCAATGTCGTTACGAACAATTTTGAAATTGTGAACTTGGGATCCCTCGAGCTCCCTAGAAAAGTACGTATCAAGATATCTTCACCTATTGAATACAAGTAGACGATGACAAAATTCATGAGGCCAGGGGCTATCCAATTTTGGGTTCTCTCTTATGAAGCCTTACTCGGATCGAATGAAGAACTAATCATACACCATTTGCTATGAAGCCGGAAGTCAAGCCCATCAAGCAAAGCTGTCAAGATCATGTCTAAAGTCCACAATGGAGTTCACAACTTGCGCATAAATGAACATGCAATGTGACTAAGATGTTACTAATGAACGATGGAAATAAGCTATTGGAGCATGTCAGGAAGTGCTTCAAGTATTTAAAGCTTGTATAACGAATCCATGTGCATGCTTTGAATCTTTATAACCCGGAAACACCCTAGCCCTTTTTCATTGTGGGGTGTAAAGATCATCGAAAGAATGAATCCAAAGGCATCCAATAGTCATGAGTGCATTCTCGTGGCAGACAAAAGTAGGTGGCGACCACATCCTACATCGGTATGAAGGAAAAGAGAAGTCAAGGAAAGCAAGTGGTGGTAAGCTCAATACGACAACTGCATCTTGCAAACGTAAAGTGCATGCACATGCTAAGCCACTCACAACTCTATCAAAAGAGGATCATTAAGACCAATGACAAGCAGGTCCAAAGATGAAGGTCAGCAACATGTTAGTAATGCATATCTTATCACCGCACCTACTAGATCTAGGGGGCAAGTTTAAGCCTTCCTGGGACGGTCTGTTGTTCATCTGCGAGGTTCTTCCAGGAGTTGCCCTTTGGCTCACCAACATGAGGGGTAAAGATCTTCCAGACCCTATCAACGCCGATAACATGAAGATCTATCACAAGTAATCTTACCTGATTATGTCAACAACCACAATCGTAAAACTAAAGTCAAATAATAAGATGTTACCATCTTGAGGTACATTTCATCATCATTCCTTCCATCCAATAAGTGTTTCAAAAAAAACAAAGCGTTTTAAAAAAAAAAGATAAATAAATAAAAAATGGATAAATAAAGTGCGCAGTCCAAAAAAAAAGAGAAGAAAAAAAAAAAAAGTCGAACCCAATGAGTGAGAACATAAGTCACCAGCTCGTTTCCCCTTAAGATAGTTTACCTAATGACAACAGCTTCACGGTTGTGATTAAAGACAAAGTCAGGCAGCTCACCAGTCAACCGACAATGAATGGAATCTAGCTTCCCGCCTCTGTAGAAGAAAAAGAGAAATCAAAAGAAAAGTGACGTGCCTAAGCAAAACGGACGATGTGAAAACCCGAAAGGGCACCTCGAGTAAAAATAGCGGGCACGTAGAGGACTTGGTGAAAACCTAAAAGGGCGTCAATGGTAAAAAGAGCACAGCTGCGAAGGGGCATGCAAGAGCAAAAACCCAGGACGTGGTGAAAAGCTGAAAGGGCGCCACTGACAAAAATGACGGGAAAACTAGTCGTGGTGGAAGCCCGAAAGGGTGCTACGGGCAAAAATGGCTAATAAGGAAAAAAATAAAAAACAAAAAAGTACAGGTACAGAGAAAGCCAAGGCAACGAGCAAAGCAAAGAAGCACAAGGAAAAGATAAGTCCTGCATCAGAATTTTTTCAGACTCTACCCAAATCCAATGTGCATGATCTTAGTATGCGCTACTCTCAGGGAACTGGGATCCCTAATAAACAACTCAGAATACCGTATTCGACATGGGCTGAGTTCAATATTCTGATTCCACCATCCAGACACGAGTTCAGACACAAGCACACGCATACATATATGGCACAAAAATTTTCATTTCATCTTCATTTTTCGTATATACTCTCATCCCTTCGAAAAAAGATTACAAAAAAATAAGTTTCCCTTTTTTTAGCCATTCCTAAATAAAAGGCAAATATATATTTCCAAACCTCCTTGGATCGCTTCTTATGAGCGACTATCTTTTGATCATCATCACTCAAAAGGTAAATATATCTCCCGATACTCTAACTCCTCAATTTCTAGGTTGATGCTCTCATTTTGTATCGTAAGTACCAGAGTTTCTCTCAGAAATTACAAACCACGAGGCAAAAGGGCCTAACATTTCCAATGGTTAGATGGATTTGATCTTCAAGAAAGACAAGTGGGGGGGCCACCCATCATAGCCATCCCATCACCCAAATCCGTACAACCAATCATAACCATCCCGCCACCATCACTACCAACCATCATAGCCGACCCATCACCATAATCCACATCACCCATCATAGCCATCCCATCACCCAAATCTGTACAACCAATCATAATCATCCCGCCACCATCACTACCAACCATCATAGCTGACCCATCACCATAATCCACACCACCCATCACGGCCAATCCACTCCCATCACCATGATCCACACCACCCATCATGGTCAAATAATCCATACCAACCATCGCAACCAACATAATCTCACCATCCAAATCCAGACCACCCATCATCATCATCTCCATATCCATACCGCCTAATGTCTCGCTCATGCCGAAGCTCCCCAAAGGTTGGCGCGCCAAATTCCCAAAGATCTTCCTAATAAAAACCGGCCTTAACCATCTCCACTAGCCCTAGTGGAGGAGGGCAAGACTTATTCAAAATTCTTAAAAAAATAAAAATTGAAGGCCAAAATAAAAATCGAACGACGACGCCCTCCCGTGAGATTGGATGGATCTTTTCAAAAGGCTTCAGTAAAATCTTCAAAACTTGCAATAAAATCTTCAGGGAGTGTAGCTCCTCATGCGGGATAGTTTTCAAAACAATTTTTTTTTCAAAAAATAGCGCTCAGTATGCAAGGCACTAGGAGGTCTCCTGTACCCCTCAGTGGCATCTAGCGCAAACAACAAAATAAGGTTCGACCACTTCCGATTTCCCCAGGATTTGTCAAATCCATATGTGATATTAGCACGGTTGGCCTAGATCTCAATGTTAGGACGATTGTGCAACGTTAAAGTTAAATGTAAGTAATGGTGAGCACGATCCAACTCTAGTCAGAGTGATCGTTTCAAAAGAATGGAAAATATCGATTATAACCAATGTATCAAAATTAGAAGACTGCATGGAAAAAAGGTCACCCGCACATACCTAGTCCAGAATGCTTGGAAAGTCTGATCGAGTCCAAGTCGGCGTAGTGAGTTCCCTGTGAGGCCGCAGAACGTGCATGGCAGCTAACCACTTTGACGATCAAATGAAACAAGTACTCCTAGGGTGATCATGTAGCAAAGGAACGTCATACATCCAAACAGTAGGGGATCCTCGTAAGTCGCGAAGCGCTTGGGCACTACTTTGCTGATTTACCCTCCAATGCTATTATCGATCTGATACGAAAGGGTTGTGATTCGTGGCCCATAATGCCACAAAAGCGCAGGGACAATCACAACATTTTTCTCAAACCCTCGTGATATGTGCAAGTTATCTCTTTTCCAGAGAGTAAGCTGACAATGATACTATGTCAGGCAACAGGTCCATACCATAATCTTTTATGACCAAAGGAGTGGGGTGCCCACTCGCTTTGGCATTCGGTTGCATGCAGCCTCTGCCAAAGAGGGGCATCTGTAGACACCCCACGTAGGCTAGCAACTTGATAAAGCGTAGAGGATCCTTAGGAACTGAACCTAAACCCTATACCCTACCTAAAACCGTAGCCATTTCCCAAACCTGATCCAAACCCTAGCCGAACCTGAGCCATTTCATTACCTCACACCCTAACTTAACTCAAGCCAAAGCATGCCCAAACCTTCACCCACAATCAATCCAATTTTTAAGCCATTTTTGTGTCATAATTGAGCCAGTTTCGAGCCATTTTTTGAGCCAAATATCCAAAATGGGCTTTGGGCCACTCTATGGGTCCAAACAAGCCCTCTGGCTAAACTTCGGGAGCAACCATGATGAGGCAGTAATCCGATTACCGTCCCCTCTTGAAAAATGTGCGCAGAGCCAGCTGGCTGAGTTTCGGACAAGAAACCTCGACAGATGTGTTCGCAACTACAACTGTTACTCCCTTTGAAAGTCAACTCTATTAAAACCTATTTGACTTCAGAATCCCTACTATCTACCATATTACCATGCCATTTAGCCTATAAAGAACTGTCATGTGACATCTCTCTTCTCTCTACTAATCCAAACTTGCCACATCATCATTTAGCCTTCATAAACCCTCAAATTACACAAAAGCCATCCCAAGAGGCTATAAATACTCCCTCCTTTCTTCATTTAAGAAAACAACTACCAACCAACTACCAAGTAAGCCCCCGCTAAGAGAAAGTGAGTGAGAGGGAGTGCTTGAGTTCCCAAGCTCCGATATTTTTAGCCCCCCTTTAGCCTCCTCCAAACATTTCTTAGCCTTACAGTCTTACTTGGGTCAATCATCCCCAACTATGCTGCACCCAAATATCTAAGCCGTTTCAAGTGTAAGCCAAATATCATGCAATTATCACTAGCATTCATATTTTATAAATCGCATCATTACTTCTCAACCCCCCTGCTTCTCTAGGTTGCTATTGAATGTATGCTTTGTGACTTGTCAGAACTCTGAATCCTATCGCATCAGAAACTCATAGTAGCCTAGTCCCTTTTAAATGATATTTTAGCACAATCACATCTAGTCAAAACTTCTCTATACATTCCTCGGACGTATGCTCTACGGCTTACCAGAATCCCGAATCCTGCCATATCAGAAGTCCGAGCTTGCCTAGTATCATTTCAATATTATCATTATATCCCTTAAGACTATTTTATCACATGAAGTGGAGACCATACATCCGTACGGGCAGAGAGGGTGCCTAACACCTTCCCTCTTTGTAACCGAGGTCTCTTATTTAGAATCTCCAAATCGCAAATCAGGAGTTAACTTAAAGCAAAAGAGTCTCCAGATTCTCTACCTTTACATATTCTGCAGGTTCTAATCGACTACGGGATTTTGAGTTAAGTGGCCAGTGGCGACTCCAAGTCTATTACATCATCAATCCAAATCAGTCCACACCCTTCCAAACAAACATCAATCAGCGCGGGCGGCGATTTCTAGCGTTCACAATATATTGACCACCTGTAATTACCACCAATCAAACAAGCCCTTAGTCAATGGTTGGAATCCTTGAACCCATGGGCTTTACATGCATAAATTGGGATAGAATGAGCCTTGACTTTCAATTTGTGGCTGTAAATAGGCAGTAAAGAAGAGAAATACAACATTGGTCTGCATCCAACCGAAACAAGAGTGACTTTGGTGGAGAAAGATGTTTCGATCCAAAATCATTTAAATGACATGAGACTACATTGTGTAAATTGTAATTTATTTATTTCTTATAGAATAGGTGAAATATATAGAAAATATGAAAGATCTGTAGAGGTTTGGAAAGACCTCAACAGATACACCTGTTAACAAATATAGAAGATTCCTAATCTAAAAAGATTACCCTAATCTACTCTAACAAGGCCAAAAGTTCCAAATGACCTTGATAACTAAACCATTGGCCTAAGGGGGGCACTTGGTAGCAAGAAAAGTTGGGAAAAATTAGATTGTTGAGATGATCAAATCAATGATGATTTAGATGGTCATCATCAACTGAATACAGACTCTAGGCCACACATGGGTGGGCTGGAAGATGATAAGGTGCCTGTCCTGGAAGAACCCAAATATTGTAGAGCGATCGCTCAACATTACACACCTAAGAGGTGATGTGGAATTTGGAAATCAGGTCCACCCATATTTCAAAAATCAAAGCAATAGTGCAAAACAAAATTAATTAACAGTTAACAGATCACATAGTATTCACATAAAAGGATGAAAACTGTATATGAATAGAAAAAAAAACATAACTATTTATATTTATCAATGTCCTGGGCAGACAAACAATCCACGCCGCCGCCTGACACCAATGTAACACTGGAAATTATTGTATTTTCATTTCCGGCAAATTGGTCTCTTAGCCAAACATATATATAAGGCTTGGGTGTACGTCCTGATTGCTCACTCAACCATGATCTCTCTGATCTCAAGGGTGTCCAAGTTCTTGGGCCTTTTGTAATACTTCAGCAAAAGCGAGCAACAAACAACACTAACTGATGAGGCAGCCATTGCAGCCCCTGCCACCCACGGTGGCAGACGGAAGCCTGTCCCTGGAAAGAGAGCCCCTGCCGCGATTGGGATGCCGATGACATTGTAACCGAAGGCCCAGATGTAGTTCAGGCGAATGCGGGAGAATGTTTTTCTAGAGAGATCAATGGCTGTGATCACGTCTTCTAAGTTGCTCTTCATGAGGACAATGTCAGCTGCCTCAATGGCAATGTCTGTGCCAGCACCGATCGCCATCCCAACATTGGCAGCCACGAGTGCTGGTGAGTCATTGATGCCGTCTCCGACCATCGCAACAGTTAGGCCAGACATCTAAACATTAAGGTGTGATTTATCTAGATATCAGTTCATAAGATCAACGAGGGAATAAAACCAATCTAGAGAAAACAATGTCATCCATCTTGCACCATCAAACATACACAGTTGGATGCCAATTTCCGCAACGGACACTGTTCATTTTGTGGGACCAATCATGAGTGGATTATGGACCCAAAAAAAATCTCTCCATTGGAAAATTTTTACCAACACGACCAATGTTTTTTTTTTTGATATTCAAGTGTGGCTTATTGTCTTGACACTTGACAGTCAATTTCAGGCCATGATAAGACCATTTGATGGAGAATATTTTCAGGACATGGCTCATCCATAATGGCCCCACCTGGATGAAAAGTGTGGGTCAGTGCGCATACGTTTGTCAGCTGGCTGAAAAGCCATTGTTGAAGATACGGGTTTGATTCCCATAAGGGATAGGTACTCATTCCCGGCCAGGATCCTGCTAAGGCATTCAGGCAGGGGAGGTGGCACCAACTACACTCCTGCTCATAATGAGGGACATGATCTTGCTAGTCAAGGTAATGAAATTATCCGTGAAGCTAGCAAATGGAGCCTGCACAGGGACCTGCCATTGTGTGATCTGGCAGATGTCTCCCTGTGGTTTCAAGGGGTTCAAGTGTTGGAAGGCGTTGGAAGACCGCGTTAAAGGTGCACCTCACCGTTACAATAGGTCAACTTAAATTGTTGTCTGATCAGTTCCAACTCCCACTCTAAATGTAGCAGCTTCATCGAATAAAAATCTTTGTTATGTTAAGATTAGCATAACATGCAAAAGTGCATCCAAGTGCGTCTAAATACAGTTTGTAAATGCGTCTAAGTTCATCTAAGTGCGATGTGCATAGACATACTTATATCAGTCTTAGAGATGCACTTAAACACACTAAGACGGCCTTAGATGCATGTTGTACATTATGCTTAACATACAAAGCTTTGTATTGGATTTAGGCTCCTAAATGTATGTGGTTGGATTAATACACAAGACAACCGTACCGATGCATGTACGATGTACCTGTTCATGTAGGTGTACACATACATAAACGAGCATACACACAGGCATATACATGCATAACAAGAACATTTGCATTTTTTTACCTGTAATTCCTTCACTTTCTCTGCTTTCTGCTCGGGTTTGGCTTCGGCAATGACATCTTCGATCCCAACCTGTTTAGCAATAGATCTTGCTGTGCCCCAGTTATCGCCGGTCACCATAATGCTTTTAATCTTCATGGACTTAAGTATGGATATGACCTCTTGGGCCCCTGGTTTGAGCGGATCCGATATTGCTATAATTCCAATCACCTCACCATCTATAGATACCAAAATCCCTGTTTGCGCCATTTGTTCAGTTTCCTCTAGAATTTCATTGACATCAACTTGTAGGTGAATGCCAGAGTCTAACATGAAGCTCTTGTTCCCCATGATGATTTCCTTGTTATGGACCGTGGCTTTCACGCCATGGCCTGTTACTGAGATGAAGTCTCGGGCCTCAGGCCAGACATGGTTTTCTTCGTCATTCTGGAACTTCTTCGCATACTCGACAATGGCCTTGGCTAGAGGGTGCTCACTGTTTACCTGTTAAGATCACAGGGTGCCAGTATTGTTGACATCAATTCACTTAGTTGGGTAGCCATGGGCTTGAGCATCAAGAAAGACTAACAAACAAGTTGGGCACAGGGCTGGGCCCAGATTTGAAACTTCTATCAAGGCCCTAACTGTCTATAACTGTAATGGGATGGCCACAGCCAAAGGTGGGCAATGGGCAACTTCGTTTTTTGAACTTCATTGGCCAGATATATCAGGTTGGTTTTGCTCATGCTGGGCTAGCTTGTTGCCAGCTTTACATGGGTTAGCCTTAGTAGGCCCCGATAAATGTAGAGGGTGATGGAACCACAGCCAGTGCAACTGAACATGGCCCATATTATCAGGATAGACAGGTAAAACCAACTTGAGGAAATCTGGTGAGTCCAACAAAGAAATGCCAGAGTCAACACAGAATGTCGCAAAAACATAACATAGAAAAGTTGTGACTAAAATCATGAAAAAAAATAATAAATAAATCAAATGGTTCATTAATGGGTCCAGAAGATTGTTTGGATCAATACTGAAAATGCTTAGGGCCACTTAAAAATGAGTTCATCATATCATTTTATTAATATAACCGTATTTATATATTAGAGATTGATTTTTTTGGTGGCGATTAAACATATGACCAGCCACTTATATAAACTACGATCTCTAATGTGTAATTAAAGTTAACTAAAGATAAGATGAACTCATTTTGAAGTGACAAACAAACATGCCCATGGCATTTTATGATGTTATAATTTTATATAGACAGATTTAAAGAATAGGACTCGATTGAGTTGAAGGGTATGACTCATTCAAGTCACTAACTCAACTGGAACAAGAGATGATCTTCAGGTCGAGTTGCACCGATTTGACAAGTTTTGGAACCATTTGGATGAATTATGGTGTCCTGTGCATTAGAAAAACCTGTTATTGACTGACATGCGGTCATGTGGGGTCCCTTGTTTGGTGATCTATAATGTCGATCTAATTGGCTACACCACCCATATAAGGGGATGCTCTGAAAATCTCCTTGAGTGGAAGATCCGAAACTTGGCGGAGAACAAATAGGCTTTCAGTTGCAAAAAACACAAACTTGGTGGAACACCCCAGATCAATTGTCTGGATAACCAGAACATGGGCCCCACATGAACAGAATGTTGGGCATCAGCTAATTCTATTTGTTGTATGTTCAATGCGTAGAACCCTATAATTCCTCTCATATTGGATGGTTGGATGCGTTTCATGAGATTTTGGTAATATACATTCCATTAGATAGCAATTGAAGAAAAAACAGGAAAGCATGGCCCACCTCAGTAGCTGCAACCAGTTCATAGAATTCGCGCAAGACCATAGTTTTTAAGAGCTTTGTGTTAACAACCACAGGCTTTCCCATGGTGAGCGTCCCTGTCTTATCAAACACAATGCAGTTCACCTACAACAAGTCCAGCATATAAGTTCCATTAAGATTTAGTGAAAAATTGAAGGGTGTGTATGGAAACACAATCAAATTGAAATTGCAATCGTTAGTCTGATAAAGTGGCACATGACTAAATTGTAACTGAAAGTGGCAAATGACAAAAATTGTAACTATCTCCTTTAGTATAAGTATTGAGAGATCAGGCTCTGAGTTGGGTTTGTGTTATTTTCATGTTAGACTTGAAAAGGAATGCAACTACAATTTGAGGGGTCTTCCTCATTATAAATACTTGGAAACATCATTGCAATTCAGTTACATCTTCTTTTCTAGATTGACCATTTGCAATTCAATTCACTTCGCATTCACCAGCATACCAAAGTGAGGGAGGACAACATTAGCCCGATTACTGAAAGCTAGCCTTAGTTCCATCTAACTTTTACAACTCTACCTATCCCATATTTTGCTTCACTTCTGAGGGAATATGTGATTCTTAAACGAGCAAAATAGAGGTACTAGTTCCATTAACAACTGTATGGGTGGTCCCACTTTTTATAATTTGGACATTTCATATTGTAAACTGGTTTATGAATTGAGTCATTTCCAAGAACTCTCCAATTGAGAGCTCCGAGAATATGATCAGTTGAATTTTACAGGTAGATTATGGACTGTTGGATAAACCCTTCGCTTTCAGGCCACCAAGATGGGCCAATGGAGAAGAATTTTGCAGCATAGATCAGCCATAAGTTAAACCCAATAGATCGACGTTCTGGGAAGCTGAAAGATGGGTCCAACCTGTAATATTGTTGGACTGAGCAAAATATTACCATTTTATCCAACAAAACATTATACATTTACCTATTTTTCCCCAAACCTTAAACCCATGTTAGAAAATTCCACAATTCATTGGGGAGGTCAGCCCAGTTGACTCAGTTTGGTTAGGCTTTGGATACACAATTGCCATATTGATGATTGTAATGGTCTTTTTATTCATATGAATCTCATCCACTGGGTAAAGAACAAAAGATTACAACAAAATAAAAATCTCTTGATATATATGTTCCTTCGAAAACCCAACTCAGAAGTCTGGCCTAGTAGAATTTTAGATGCCGGCAGATGATTTCCTCATCAAGTGCATACTTCATACATTGCATTTGGAAATGGAGCACATCCTTTTTACTTTCGGATAGACAGTAGTACAAACAGTTGAAATGTTGTGCAAGAAATAGTTGAAAGGATGAATCATTTGAGTGTGTGCCGATAACATTTCAATTTCAATGTGCAACAAAAAGAAATCAGGAATTAGATGTCAATTTTTCGTGCTTACCTTATGTGCACTCTCTAAGGCTTGCCCCCCTTTGATCAACACACCTTGAGAAGCACCAACACCAGTACCAACCATCACAGCCGTTGGAGTTGCAAGGCCCAGGGCACACGGGCAGGCTATCACCATAACAGAGATGCCAAATTGAAGAGCAAGCTGAAAGCTATCCATGGAAGATGGTATCCAAGATTTCGGGTAGCCATCCAACTTTCCAGCTAAAAACCAGGCTAGCCAAGTGCAAAATGCGAGAATAATGACCTATAGAAGTTAAAAGAGGAACAATTCAACTTGAGCCAATAAGTGGACCTTAATTGTTTTGAACTAATTCTCCTTGTGGTTTTAGATGCATTGAAACCATCCTCTACAGGATTCTCACTCTTCTTTTTGCCTTGCATCATTGTGAGAAAATTCAACATACAATGCAACTTAATAATTAGAAGCTTTCTAATTCAACATGTGTATAGCCAATGCGCAAACAAGTTCAGGCACCGAGCTGTTCATCAGGTAGGCCCCATTTTTTAGAGGCTTCGATGGAAGAATGAATTGGGTCCCTCATTTGATGGCCCATGATTCATGAAACAAGTGAATGGATAGGATAAACTAGGCCTCCCATTGTTTCATACTTTATTGATGGGGCCATGGCATTTATGCGTTGGGGCCCACCTGATAGACAATATGGATGCTCCATCCATGTCATGTGCACCTGTGCATATGGGATCTGAGACATTCATGCATGGAAAAGGCGTGAAAAAGAATATGCACTTACAAGAGGCACAAAATACATTGAGATCCTATCTGCAAACTTCTGTACAGGAGCTTTGGCCATCTGCGCCGATTCAACAAGGCGGACAATTTGTGAGAGAGCACTTTCCGATCCAACATGTGTGGCCTGAACATGCAACACCCCATTTTCATTAACGGTCCCGCCGATCACACTATCGCCCTTCCTCTTCGCAACAGGCCTCGCCTCTCCGGTTATCATACTCTCATTAACATGGCTCTGCCCCCATATAACAAAACCGTCAGAAGCAACCTTCCCACCGGGCATTATTTTGATCACATCATTCTTTTGTATCAATCTACTATCAATCTCTTGTTCATTTATCACATTGTCTTCTCCATCAAAAGTCAATAACGTTGCCGTTTCAGGTGCCAAATCCATAAGCTTGGCAATGGCCTCAGATGTCTTCCCTTTAGCCAAGACCTCTAAATACTTTCCAAGTAGAATGAATGAAATGAGCATCGAGCTGGTCTCGAAGAAATCGTAGCCATGAAATCATCTGAAGTTGCTGCACGCAACACGGAGTAGACTGAATAGAAGTATGCCGCATTGGTTCCCAAGGCGATTAAAACATCCATATTAGCAGACCCATGCCGCAGGGCCTTGTAAGAACCAGTATAAAACCGCCGGCCTATGATGAATTGGACAGGAGTTGATAATACCCATCTCAAGAGCTCTCCAATTGTCAGCATGTTCACGACTTTAGTGTCTAATCCATGCTTAAGCCCGGGGATATACATAAACACCATCGACGTGAGGAACACTGGGACCGTGAAAACCAAACTCCAAAGGAAGGATTTGTAGTATTGCTTAATCTCGAGCTGCCTATGGGGTTCGCGGCCCCCTCCATCGGGGAATATCGTTGCCTTGAAACGCCCAGATCCCGTCGATTCAATCACGTTAATGAAATCTCTGGGCCCCGTTTTATCTGGTTTGTAGGAAACAGATATCTTATGTAGAAGAGGATTGATATCAATATTTTCTATCCCAGGGAGTGCTTGAAGAGAATCTTCAATCATCCTCATTGACTGGTCCGTTCTAACGCCGTCTAGTTTAAGCTGTATTTGGCTCCTATCTTCACCTGTACTGATGAGTATAGCTTCAAAGCCAGTGCTTTCAATTTCCTCCAACAACTGTGTGTGGCTTACGAGCTTGGGGTCGTATCGGATTTCCGCTTCTTCAGTTGCTAAGGCAACTAGAGCTCTTTGTACACCACGAACACCTTGTAAAGCAGATTCGACAGTTCTTGAGCAAGAGGTACATGTCATTCCTTTAATGTGCACTCGGCATATGAGTGTCGATTTCTCATTTAAATTCTCTTCAATCAGTGTGGCTTGAAATCCAACATCTTCGATGGTTTCTCGGATCATATCCTCCTAGACAATGTAAGCACAAATAAGGATTCAAAGCTCTTAATGTTAATTTAATTCAGAAAGAAATGGAAAAGAAGTCAGCATCTATATGGTTTTCTGATACCAGCTGATGCATTATCTCAAGCATGTAGCAGTAATGAATTACAAGTTTACAACGTTTTGATGAATTGGGAGTTGAACAGTCTCCTGATCAATTCTTTCCATACATTGGGTCCATGTCTCAGCAACAACCCAGGCTGTTGACATAATAGGCTCCTCTCTGAATGGGAGATGCCCCAAAGACATTCCAGATTGGCAGTTCCTAGCCATCCAGACTGCTGGACCATCTTTGGCATTTTTCCCAGATTATTGCTGCTTCTTATTTCTTAACCACATATTCCCAGGCCACTGATGTAAGGGCAGAGGATCTTCCAATCTGGACAACTGTGGGGTCATCAAATAAACTGAATAGATCACCAAACTGAGGGCCCCACTTGCACGAAACAGATGAAATGTATAGCATTACTCATGTCATGATGCATCAACACCTGATAATTACACCATGACACCAATCCCATTAGAGAGAGAGAGAGAGAGAGAGAGAGAGCTGAGTAATGTATATTACCGTCCATGCTCTCGAAAAAAAGAGCCATTATTCTTTAGGGAGTTAAACCCTGGTGCTTAAACACAAATCACATAAGTAAAATAGCTGAGAAATATAAAACAACATGGACATGTAGAAGAAATATAAGATCCTCAACCCAAGGATTAACAGAGTACAGCCAACCTGAGAGTTTGTACAATGAGTACCAATGTTTAGTGATTCAGAATATTGGTTTGTTGGGCCCCACCCTCGGATGGCCTATAATGTCTTCAAAAGGACAATCCTAACCATTCAAATTCTGTCCCGATAGTAAGACAGTTATAAGATAATCCAGAACAGTCATTATTCAACTGAAAAGGCCCAAGATTGGTGGAAGGCAACATTGGCCAGTCCATGACAGTCACATCAGGGCAGCGATCTTGGATCACTGAACCATGGACCTCAACTACACAAAACTAAAACCAGAAACTATCGTCCATAACATGGGTTCAAGGATCATATAAACTCCTCTACCATATATAGAAGAGAAGTGCTAAAACAATTACCACTTTAACATTTTAGCCTCCTTTCAGATGCAGAAGTGAATTGAATTCTGAACAGAGTTTAAACAAGAAGGTATTGAAAAAAATTCCAATGGCAATTCCTAGTATTCATGCTGAGGAAGAGCTCTCAAATTTCAGTCACAAATCCTTTCAAATCCAACTTGACAGTAACAGAAGTAACAGTACTTGTGATGTGGATCTCAATCTTTCAATACTAATGCTAACGAAGGTAACTATAGTTTGTTCATTTCTGCTTTTAAGCCTAACAATTGCAAATTCAATTTGATACTGCATGCAAACACATCCTTACAAGATGTTGGATATTGGTTTAATTTAATCTTTTTTAATGTGAGTTGTCATGGTAACTACAAGAAGTTGGATATGGTGGTGTTTTACTCTCTATAATAATTGAGAAGTGCTGTGGCATTGGCTGTGGCCCTCTCAATTGATTATTGATGGAGACTCCCCCCCACCTGTGTGTGTGTGTGTGTGTGTGTGTGTGTGTGTGTGTGAATAAATTGGTTGTTGGTGGCATTAGTGGCCAACCCAGGAGAAAAAAAAAAAAAAAAGAATGTGGGAGAGGATGGTTGAAGGGAAAACAGGTCTTGTGACCCGACGCGGTACTTGTGACCGAGTCGGACTCGGTCCAGATTAGTCCAGGCCAGACCCGGACTTGGATTGAGTCAGGCATGCTGACCCGACTCGGTACTTGTGACTGAGTTGGACTCGGTCCGGATTAGTCCAGGCCAGACCCGGACTTGGATCGGGTCAGTCATGCTGGAGTCGGTACCGAGTCAGGTCGAGTTCGGGTCAGGTCGAGTTCGGGTCAGGTCTGTTTCAAAACTGGATTGAGTCGGGTCAGCCGTAACTCGATCCGACTCAACTCGGTGCCCGGCTCTACTTACATGTCATCAGCATGGTGCAATTTACAAGATGATCCCAAAGCTTCCATGTGAGTAATTGATATACACATCTCTCATAACACAGCACATACTGTCCATGTTTTGATCTCCATCACCGTCTCAATCCATGCTTATTGCTTGCCGTAGCTATTGGTTGTCATCTAATTAATTTGATGGTGATCCATCGCAAAAGAAAGACCATAGATTCAAAACAGGGAGACTGTAGATCGAACTCCCCAGAAGTGGAACCTAACTCCACTTTATGAGAATCAAATCTAAGGTTGATGTGGAGATGCATCACAAACCGCCTGTAAGTGGGACATGAGAACATCTCCAGTGTGCCCATGGCATTCGTGTAGTTGGTAAGACCATTAATTCTGTGAGCAACCATGTGGATGCACCATATCCCCAAAAAAAGAAGAAAAAAGAAGAAGAAGAAGAAAAAAAAAAGTGAGCAGAATGTGGTAGAAATCAGATTGGTGGCAGCGAGAAAAGTTCACAACAATCAGATGGTCGAAGTTTTCCAATCAGTAAAGAATTTTGGCCATAGCCCATTCATCGGTGCCCCCCAGATCATCATCATCATCACAGTTGAATATGAGTTTGAATTCTAAAATGTTTCAAGATCTAAACAAAATTACAAGTGAATTTTCCTCTAGTTTCATCAATTATGAGAAAATATATTCAAATCATTGAATGAAGAAATCCAATAAAAAAGCTAATCAAATAATAATAAATCATTTACTCAAGAAATAACAGAAACTGGGCCATCCCATCCAGATAATGTCCTAACTGTTTGAAAGAGAAAATGGTCTGCAGCCCATATTCAATGATTGAAACCAGACAATGAGGATCATCTGATCAGTACGATTTATGGGAAATGGTCTATGGACAAAAGAAACATTAGACGATCTAACTTAAAGGAAACCAAATGAAAGAGACCCAATCTCAGCAATAAACTTACATTAACGAAATTTGGGTAGAAGAGAACGCGAGCGCGGTTATTCAAGACATCAACGGCAGCATTGTCGATGCCTGGGAGTCGTTTGATGGCCTTCTCGACAGATCCAGCGCAAGCAGAACAAGTCATTCCAATGACAGAGAAGAGAGCCGTTTTCACCTGGGAGCGTTCCAAATCTTCAAATCCTTTGGGGTATTTAGGCATGGAAGGGTAATGAGGCCTGGGGGAGAGATCTCGAGAGCTCGAGCTCTCGCTGCGAAAGCAAGCGAATGCCAGGAACTTGCTCTCCATCCTTCTTTTTTTTTTTCCTTCTCTTCGAAGAAGCGCTTTTTTTGAAAATCTGTTTGCTGGAGAAGAAGACAAAACTGGGATCGTTGAGTGGAAGAAAAGTAGAAAACTCGAGGAACTCTTCTTGGCTGAGGTGGATCGTATCTGATTCTGATAAAAAGGCCGGATACTCTGCACTGCAACGTAGAGGCAGTTTGGCTACTCGATGGTGTGCTCTGGGCCCACCATGATGTATGAGTTTCATCACCGTCCATCCATTTTTCCAACATTAAAATGAAGCTATATTCAAATCTCAAGTGGACCACATCATAAGAAACAGTGTTGATTGAACGTCCACCCATTGAAAATTTCTTGGGGGTCACAGAAGTTTTGGATCAAGCTGATATTTGTTTTTTCCCTTCATCCAGGTCCCGTGTCACCTAATCAACAGGTTGGATGCAGTGGGCCCTAGGAGGTTTTTAATGTGGACATTCCAAATCACTACTGTTTTCTTCTAGTGTGATCCACCGAGATTTAGATCTGCCTCTTTTTTGGGATTAAGCCTAAAATGATCTTGGAAATTAATATGGATGGACGGCTTGAATGGAACACATACATCATGGTGGGGTTCACAGAGCACTGGCCAGATTGCATCCAACCAACCCACAAGCCTTGTGGGGCCACTGATGTGATTTTTGTACGGAATCCAACCGTCCACAGGGCTCGCCCCCACCAAAAAATGCTTTCCTGATCTTCTCCTTGCAAGAAGCTATGTGGGCCACCGCAGCGTCCGTGAGGAATCTACTCCGTCCATCAGTTTCCTCAGAGAAAATTGGGACATGAGCTTAAAAAATATGAGGCAGATTAAAAATCTAAGTGGCCACAAGAGGAGAAAAAGTAGAGATGAAAATGGCCACGGTTGAAAGCGTGATTACTATAGCTTGATTCAATTCCATGACCTCGTGTAGATTTCAACTGTGGGTATTCAATCCCCACCGTTTCCATAACATGCCCCACTTAGTCTTGGATCTTCCTCACCAACCTTCCTTTCTATAGTGGGGCAATGATAATTAACCAAATCCAAGTTTTGAAAGTTTTTGGGTGGATGTCCATTGTCTTCTATAGGGTGGCCCACCTGAATTTTGGGGCACCTCATCATCATTGGTGGGACCCACTTAATGCATGGGTCGGATGGCATACAAACAACAAGCCCCTCACGGGCAGTGCAGTTAAATAACATTTACAAGTGTAGGTGAATAAAAATTCGGTGCATGTTAATGACAGAAGAGGACGTGATCGTCCGTGATGAATTGCTAAAGGCTTCATCGATCGCCAATTTGGCCCTTGGATGGGAGTCATCTTTCAATGATCCAAACCGTTTATTTCAATGGGCCTCATTCAAGGATGCCATTGGCTAAGTATGATTATTTTATGATGATTAAAGTTGGTATGATCAGAAAAGATATTGCCACACACATATGTAAGAGACTATGTAAATGTTAAAGGGACGTGTGTTATCTAATGGATTCATCATGTGGACCCAACCATGTTATATATTGCTCTTATTTATACAAAACCCAACTCAAAACTTAGATATGAAGACCGTATGGCACCCGGACCTGGCTCGGATGTATCATAGGACCCGATTCGTTGACAGCCCTACCTCTCCAATTCAGATTCAACTAATAAAAAAAAATGGCAACTATCATAATTCAACCCAGGCAATTTTTGTTGCATGCCCAATCCATATTCAGGTCCATCATACCAACGGTTTAGATTTTGGAACACTTACAGCCTGAGATTTATATGATCCATCTAAAAAATAAAAAGTGTGAATAGAAGGTAAATACCTCTCTTCCTCCTCTTACTACTCCTTCCCTCTCTTCAATCTTCCTTCCATATTTGAAATCTCATCCATAACATGTCTTATAAGGTTTTCAAACTTGAGAAATGCTCCAGTGTTTTTAGAGCAGATAAGTTATGGTACTCCTAGTAGTATTGGAATCCTTGGACAATCCAATTAAACTTTTCAGTAGGTCCAACACACATTTCATAGAATACCATATAAATCTATTTCACTGATTCGAAAGATATTAACCATTTGATCTATGGCCTTTAATATCAACAGTCAGGATCAATTAGACAAAATAGGTCTGATTAGGAATTTGATCTCTTTTTTTAGGGCCCACTTATGACCCTAAATAATCGTTTTTTTTAGGAAAATCATAAATATTACATCTATGGCTTAGAAAAAGGACGGCTATAGAAAAAATGGCCAAATCAAGGATAAATTGAATCATCTCATCCATGCAATTGTTTGCAGGCTATTGCATGAAATGTTTTATGAACTTAATGGACAGTTCAGATTGGTTGATTGGACTGTCCAAGTAACCGATGCAACTGGGAGCGCCATAACTTACAGTTCTCTGAGAGCACTAGTGCATTTCTCTTCAAACTTAAATGATTTTTAAAAAAATTTCCCTTGCTGCAAGCAAACAACTTGAATGGATGATACGCACGCATTCAATACGTGCACATGTGTGCGTACGTGTAACTCAAATTAGACCGTCCAGATTGTGGGTCCCGTTTTAGATAGTCTGTCTAACAATAGTTATAGTGAAATGACACCTTAACCGGCAGATTACTTGATATCTAATAGACAGCTAGCACGAAACATAATGGACGGTTCAAACTGAATAAACAAACTTTGATAAAACAGATCTCACAACCATCCAATTAATTAATAGTTAGAAGTTTATAACCTATTTGGGGTGGGCATCTTGAGTTAGATGGTTTCATTCGGGTTATTTGCATGCCACGTCTACAAAGTGTATGTGCGTGAGCATCATCCATACACTCTTCCAGAGTATCAATTAACCCATTTTACCGCCATCTTTCCAACTTGAAAATATTATTATCGTTATTTTTAGGGGCCTACCTTGATCTTTGTGAAAAATCCATTCCGTCCATCTGTATTACTAGCTAATTTTAAGGCATGGGCCCAAAAAAGAATGCTTGAAATTTTTTAAATGTGAACGCTCCAATTTTTTCTTTCCAACGGTCAAAATTCAGAAAAAAACATAAACGGTCACAATCATCATTTCGGTGTAAATTAGTTCCCTATAGCTTGTCTACAGTAGGGTCCAGAACATGGACGGCTTTGATTGTTGGAACATATTTACATGTGAGCCCCATGGGTAATCCATGCTGGTGATCTTGAGAAGCGACGGTAACAGAAGAAGTCCTTGTTTGGTACGGACATGATTGACATACAAATGACCTACATGCATGCTAATCCAGGACATCCAAATCGTGGGCCCATTACAAATGGACCACACCACAAATACGGTCAAAAATTCAGTCCATGAAAATTTCTGGTTTAACATATTTTGGATTTTAAAAAATAGAGTAACAAAAACGCTACACGTGTGTATGTTATATGATAATATACAAATAAGGTTAAAATATAAAACTTCAATTTAAATAATTAGAATTTTTAAGAGTATGAAGTTGTATGGTACGCTCTTTGTCTCTCTTAAAATTTTCTCTTTCAATTAATAAAGCAATTCATATCTACTTGATTTTATTGACCATTAATCCCTATCTTTTGAATTAATGCTTTCAAGAGGAGGGTTTCTTTTTTTAAATAAAATATGTTCTATTTAAAAAATTTTGTTACTTGGGCTTGCCAAAATAAAGAGATTTTTGCCAATCTTTCAAAATATACAAAGTTTTAAACGATTAAGCAATTATATTATCGCATGGCCGGGTCATTTTTGTTATCCATCCTTCTTATTGTAATCCATTTTTAGCTGGAGACTAATTGCTCCGCTATCTCAGCAGTCTATCTCCCCTTTTCTAATTATACTGATCTAATGAAAGTGATTGTTACCTTAAAAAATAATAATAATAATAATAATAGTACTTTAAAAAGGCATGGGTTTAAGGGTCTATTTGATTTGTGGTATTTATATATAATTTGATTGAATTTGACATTTTTTTTTTATAAATACCTTGTAAATTCATATACAAGATATGAACAGCTTTAATAGGTCCCAACTTGAAAAATGAGGCCTTAAGATACCATGTAGCAAAACTATCTAAGCTCCACCATGATGTTTGTGTTTTATCTATGTTGTCTCTTTATTTTGGCAAATTATTTTAAGGCCTAAGCTCAAAATTAAGGCATATCTGTTTCTCATGGACCACACCACAAGAGACATTAATAATAACAAAGCCTATCGTTGAAGCCTACTAGAGCCTACCATGATGTTTATTAATTTGAGATCCAACTTGATCGTAAAGTCACATAGACATAGACCAAGGCGAATACAAACATATGCTTTATCCAAATCTTTTGCAGCCCTCAATGAACATAGACAACATATATATAACACAAACATCATAGTAGGCCCATAAAATTTTGACATGGAAACAAATGTTGTGATATTAAATTTTGCCAAAGGTGGAATTCAGCTTCCCTTCCAAGCATTTTTTTTTTTCTTCTTCTTTTTGTTAGCTTGTTAGAACACTCACTGTCAGTTCACACTTCACTGTTAGCCACCCCCACTAGGGAATCGATACCAAGACCTCGGTGTTGAAACAAGGTATCTTTCACTCAGTCTACCACTTGAGCTATGGATTAATTAAAATTTTGACTATGATTCATATTTGCAAATCAAGTAGGCATTAGAGGAATTTTGTTGACTATGGTATTAGCAAGAGCACAACCTTACCGTAGTATTGGGTAGAAGCGCCCATGTGATATATGCTAGACGTCCATCATGTATAAGAGATGCATGATGCTGGTGGAGAAGAGAGATTTATGGTAGATTTGTTTATATTTATGAATTGATTTGATTGTTTGCAGTTATAGCTTTTTCTTTCTTTATATATTGCTGTAATTTCTATTGTGACCATGAATAATAATATCTCCCATCATCTTCTCCTGTGCATGTAGAATTATTACACCAGCAACCGAAGCAACGTATGTATTTTCTTATTTGCTATATATTTTCTTCTTTGCTATACATGAGATCATGTATGTTTTCTTCCAGTAGTTAAAAAATAAATAAAAATGAACCAGTTAATAAGATGCATGAGCTCATGATAATCCCTAGATATAAAAATCAGACTGATCCAACAATCAGGTGGGCCACGGAAAAGAGAACAAGATAAGTGGAAACTCCTACCCTTGATTTGCACCCGGCCCACCTGAGTTGCAGAACAGCCTCAATTCACAAAACAAATACTTGGCAATCAAAGAACACAGCTGAAGCTTCCTAACCCATTCGACATATCTAATACTGTGGCCAACCTGATGAGTGGACCAGCTTAACTTTTGGCCAATAACATATACACGGTCAAGTTCACCTGATGGATGGTTTGGATATTGCACGATTTTCCACTGCCGGTACATATAGTGGCGTGGAAAGTCACGCCCAAAAATAATATTTTATTTATTTTTAAATGATCTTGAGAATCTTTCAGTATTAAATTAATAATATCATTTGATTAATTTTTTTTTTTTTTTTTAAAGTGCTCCAGTGTTTTGTGGTTCAGGTACAAGGGTGTCAACGGGCAAAGTTAGTGCTGGACCCGCCTGCATTGTTCAACATATACCCGTGTCCCACCCGGCTCATGACGTCCGAACTCGTCATGATGGAGATTAGTCTTCCAGTGAATGGTTGTCCTACTCCTATGATAAGATGATTTTTAAAAAAATAATAGCTTGGAAGATGAGAGAGAGATGGGGCGGATTAGAGCTGAAAAGACAAGAAAAAAAAGAAGGAAGTGGGGAACAAAGGAAGCTGGCGGCTTGAGTGGGCCCGCCATAATGTTGATGTGAAATCCACTCTGATTACTAAGTGTGTCACCCTATTTTAGCATAGGAATCAAATATTATGATCTCCATCCATCAGTTAGGTGGTCAACAGAATTGGATATAGCATAGAGGGCAACACTTACCCTCCAAGCTGTTTCCCTTGGTGTGGCCAAACGAATCATGTATGAGATTAAACGTTTGGTCTCATGCTTAATTTAAGTGTGTGATCTAATGGTTGGTGTGGATTTTATATAATTATTAATCGTGGGCCTTGTAAAAAGTAAGGGTAGACATCTCTCTCCCATTTGTTTCCTGTTGTTTGGTCTACATGAATCATATGTCAGATGTATTTTGTTGGCCTTTTGCCTAACCGTGGATTACACATCTAATAGTCGAGCGGATTTCACATGCACATCAGGGTGGGCCCAGGAAAAAAAATTAAGGGTGGCCATTTAAACTTAGGGTAGGAAATTTTAGGGCAAAATTACTCTCAAATTTAGATTGTTGGGGATAAGTTACTTAATCGCCCGTGTTTTTCTTTAAAAGGTGATAAAGTTGAGAATTGTGGGGTCCACATGATTCATTCATGACATCTAACTCGTCCAACATATACACCCCACCATGATGATCATTCAAACAAAAAATCTGGTTAAACAAATAATCAAAAAGGGCTATATATTCATGAATTTGGATGTTTCTGGGTGGGGTATATCTATCATGTGGTCCACCTTTAAGTTGGATTTACTAAAATTTTCATTCATCTCAACTTATATGTTGTGGATGTTTATATACCCACAATGGTGGCCCACAATTTCTGACTTTATTAGTTTTTTTTTAAAAATGAATAAAGGTAATTTTGTAATTTCACCATCAAAGGAAAAATCCACCTTCATTTGGTTTTAATGGATGATGGACCTACCATGGTGTATATTTGAAATCTACTTCAACCATTAGATGCATAATCCCACGGTGTACCATGTCTAGAAAATCAGGCTAACTTGTGATTCATGTGGGCCACACTAAAGAAAACAGGTGAGAGATAGACGTCCACCCTTGATTTTTACATGGCAAACCATGATGATTATATAAAATCTACTTCAACCATTACAATTCTAAAATGTAGGTATGGAGTTCAAAATTCAGGTGGGCCACACTAAGGGAAACTGTTTGGAGGGTGAACATTGTCCTATGCAGTGTGTCCAATCATTTGGTCCCAGAATAGTGAATAGTGATGGGGCTGATATTTGAGCCATGGGTATAAATGGGGCCGGTGACACATTATGATGGACCCACATCCGAGCTGCCCATCAGTTAAGTAAATTTTTGAGAATTTCCTTGCAAATATAATGGGGCAGGAGGCTAGGGGTGCACAGATGGACTGGTGTATGTACACGGTCCAAGCTTTGCCTGATTGTTAAGCTGCAGGCTTGAATTTTAAACCAGAGCATGGCCATCAAAGCTGATACTCTAGCCCAATTCTCAAGCAGGACAGTCTAGCCCGTTGTCACTGTTCACTAGGTTCAACAATCATATGTCATTGGCTTACTTGTAGACATACACTCTTAACCATTAATGGTCAAGATCATTTACACAAAATAGGTCCAATCAACAATTTGATCTCTAGGTTATGGGAAATCAGATGGGCCACACCATTCAAAACCAAAAGAAATCATGCCTACAACATCTAAAAGCACTTGGTGGGGTTCACCTGAGTTTTGAAATGGCCTAAAATTTTGTGTGACCCCTCACCCAAGTGGGACACACACAATATATGGGCTAGATGTCTAAACAACATCTCATTGAGTCCTATATACAATTAGAAACGTTTCGATGGGCATGCATCCACTCTCAAGTGTTGTTTGTGGTGTGGTCCACCTAAGTCATGAATTGGCCTGAATTTTTGACCCACGGATCACCATGGAAAGGGGCATATGATTAATGGGATAGATGTCCGTCATACATCATGGTGGGGCCATAGATCTCAACCTCATGGAAAGCTCCCATGAGGCCAACCTCATAATACCTTTCCCCATGCACACATGGATATTTTCAACATTGGGTGACATTTGTCACAATTAATGGTCCAGAACTTCCCATCCTTAATTATCTGACCCACTTAATGTCCCACAAACTTATGATTCCATCACCCCCGGCCCAAACATATCAAACAATTCCACTCTATTGAAGGATTAGGTAAGTATTATTAGACAGTCGCTATCATTACTATAGTTACTACCATCAACTTATCCCATGCTCCCACCTGTTTGGGGTGCCTTAGTGGGAGACACCTTCACCAATATTACTATCCATGCACTAAAAACAGCATTCCATCATATGCTGATGGAAATGAGGCACTGCTTGCATAGTGGTTGTTGGAACGAATGTGGCCCACTTCATCTCACCATTGAATCATGCTTACGTACAAGACTTATCCCTAGTTAACTTTTGTATACGTATGTGTTGGGAAAGAAAATATGTCAAGTCCGAAGACTCGGGTATGGATCGAACTGACTCTACTCCCTTATTTTCTCGATCCTCGGACAACGGCTAAGTCTGAGATATGAAGCCCGAGGCTTGATAAGTTGACTCGGTCGACGAGTTAGCAGCGTCAGTATAAACCGATTAAGGCCAAATAAGTTATAAGCCATCCGACTGACGATAAGAAACCGACTCGGTAAGTTGGTTGCGTCGGCTACGGAGTAAGGAAGGATGACGGATAAAAACTGAGACTCTTCCGCTCGTAAGAAGGCAAAAAGCCTATTCTCCCAAGCCAGCTGAGACTCTTTCAGAGTCGGGAACGGCCAAGCCGAGCCAAGGAAAGACGGTGTGAAATCAAATACCGTCCCGAAAATCCATAAGTATAGGTGTTCGATCCCAAGGATCTTGGAATCGGGTAAAATCTGTCAAAAAGATCAAATTTCTAAAGATATGGGGAAAGAATCCCGATACGGCGGGATCCTCCCTCTCCTATAAATAAGAGAGACTCAAAGGAGGAAAGTGACGTAGGGATGAACGTGATGAGGATAAATACTCCGAATCCACGGAGCTTCTCTGGACTCCTCACAGAGACTTCTCGAATCCACGAGGAAAGAAAGCAGAACATAGAATATTTCTAATAAATTCGAAACTGATTAATTAATTCATAAAAACGAGTTCACAGCCCTTTAAATAGGGGTACCAAGCAATGGAAAGAAATCAGAATCAAACTACAACTACAACTCCTAGATTCGTGACTTACTATAAATAGTAAACTTACTATTTATAGACGGTCGTGATGTCTACTAGTGCGCAAGGTTCGGCCAAAAATAGTAAGTGTCCTATTTGGCTTCACCAAACCGTTCTCCTAATTATTCTAAGCTCTTTTCACGTTGGGCGCAACTCCTAAAGCCCAACAGATGAAGAGTTATAATCAAACTAAAACTTACTATTTATAGTAAAATTGAAATTAAAACAGGAAAACGACCGTCAATCCAGGGGTTTTTCGCAATTCCGAGCGTCGCAACTCGGCATAGCTGGGTTGGTTGGCTAAAGTAGCTCGTTCTACCCCCAAAATCATATATTTTTCGTCCGCTAACTCATCCTGGATTGCAAGATACGCCTGATTTAAGGTCCGATGGTCCAGATCACTTCTGTCGCCGACCGGGCCTTTTCTGATCCATCTTGGCCATGTAACTGTTCGCGACCCGCTCTACATCAGAAAGGTACATAAAAACTCTCTCCCAGAACCCCTCAACACAATAAGACATAGATTCCTAGCCTGACTTTAGCATCGGAGGGTCCTCTGCTTTAGCCAGGGTCTTCTTTTTCTTCTTCCTGTGCACAGGTACTCGAAGGTCTAAAGAGGGTGGAGCAGATTTTTGCATCAACAGTATGCATGTTTGTGTTCACACTTTTAGCTTAAATAGGAGCTCCCACTAATTGCAATATTTTTAAGCTATTTTTAACTGAAATTTGCTAACTCTTCTATTACCTTAAACATATATAAAATGAGTAAATTTTGGCTCTCTTTTTTTTTTCTATAATTGTTTTAAAACTTTAATTATTAGATGATAAAATTACTTAAAAATATAGCTGCTTGGTAAGGGATAGTTCTACTTAAATTTTAAGTATATAAAATAATTAATTGAATATTTTTAACCCACTTTCCACTTCGACAATGCTACTTATAAGGAACTATGGGCTCACCATGATACTTGTATGAAATTCACTCTATACATCTAATGTGTTGCCTCATGATAGGATATTCATTCAAGAAAAAGAAAGATCTAAAACTTGAATGAGCCGTGACATTAGGAAAAGTGAGGATGAGTTATCTGCCTTTGAAAATATTCTTCTTGCTCTGTGTAGTGTGTATCTCCACCCTTTATCTTTGTACCTCTCTCCTTTCTCTTTCCCTCCAAGTCCATTGTATAAATACACCTCTATTAAATGGCCCAACATGATCATTGGTTTAGATTTGGCCATCAGATTATTGTGATTGAGTATACTAGTTTATCCTACTATGGGCAGACTTTTCCTATTCCTAATATTAAGATGAACTTTATGGCCATCAGATTATTGTGGAGACTCGAGTGATGTGGTCAACTTCGTTAGGCCTTTTCCTAATTGTCTGTATGTTTGGAAGCATATATGTGACCGCTCGATGAATGGGCCACCCTAGTTTTGGGCCATGAGACATGCAGTGGGGCCCACCTGATAAACAACTTGGAACCATGCATTACATTAGCTCATTAATTAATTAGTAGAGTTTGTTTTGCATGCTCTTCAAAGTCTGCCCATTCCTTATATGCTTCGCTAGATTGTACCCACTTGCAGCAACAACCATGAGATCAGAACCAACCATCTATTGGAAGATGATAATTATGGTGGGCCATGGTGAAAAAGTCACGTCGAACAGATTGTCCAAAGACGATAGACTTTTGATCCTGAATGTGGCCTGTTGGATATGCTATTTTAAAAGTACCATTCATTAGAATGACATCAATAAATGGTCAAGATGGTCCGTTCATTGTGATCTCTGGATGACGGGTAGATCACATTGGCAACACAAAATATGGACGGTTCCGATCATTCAGTCATTTGTAGCTGCATGAGAGCCCCATCAAATGATAGATGGCTATTGGAATGATTTTCGATGCATGCAACAGGGAAAAACGAACTCGTAGTCATACGTGGTTGCATGGTATATATCCATGAGAGAGAGAGAGAGAGAGAGAGAGTGAGCATAATACCTCTAGGGGTGCAGCAACCAGCTCCTGTCTGTGGACTTCATAGCTGTACGGTCGTATAGGATGCAACCTTGTGATATGAGCCCCACCCCATCAGAGAGAGAGGCTGAGCAACGAAAAGGTATTGATTTATATATAAGAAATGCACAAACCAGGTAGGACTCTATATATTGGAATCCTACTCGCGAACCCAGGAAAGATTCATTGGAATCCTACTCGCAGGAGTTCGTAGGAGAATAGGACAACTCATCACGCGGGCCCCACTGATCATGTTCATGTAACCTGGCCCAAAAATCAGGTCGGTCCGTTCCTCAGATTTGCAACATGAGCCAGCCTGAAAATGATTGCCATTTTGGAGAACATCCATCATCAAGATTACTTATACAAAGACAGGTCCAATCAACAATTTGATCTATCCATTTATTAGGATCGATAATGGATGCATATGATTTTGTAGATTGGAAAAGGGATGGCTACAAAAAAAAAAAAAGACCAAATCAAGGATGGATTGGACCATCCAATTGGTGTGATTTTTTTTCTTGGTATCTTGAACTTAATGGACAGTTCAGATTCATCCAACCATGGACTGTCCAAATGAACCAATGCAACTACTAGTACTGTAGCACTTCCCTTAATTACTATATATATATATATATATATATATAATTTAAAAACTAACTTATGGCACAAATACATGTCTGATCTTCTCCTACCCTTCTGGAAATAAATATTTGGATGTCTGTAAAGGAAGCAGGATCTGGAATGAAACAGACTTAAAAAAATGCTCATGGAGGGTAAATCCACAAGCAAAAGGCCCTTACCTCGTGTTAGGAATGGTAAATAAAAAATTAAGGAATAGAATTTTTCTTTTTTTAAATTTCATACATAACCAGCTTTTGAACATTTTTGCCCCCAACAATTTGTTTCTATACGGTGAAGACCTTTGGATATTCAAAGGAAATGGAAAGATATTTCAAATGAAGGTGAAATTATTTGGGGAACTAAAAATGTGGTTGTCTATCAAACCTATTAGATTTTACCCTCAAAAGCTAGCCTGCAATTGTTTATATAATTTTAGCCATTAAAATTAAAATGACTGAATTAATGTGAGAAGCCTAGTCATCCCTCATGTGCCTACCTACCTTATACCTACCTAAGAATACTATCAAGGAACCATGCAACAAAAGTCACATGAGTCATAGCATTGGAAAAAGTTGTGATGAGTTGTATATCATGTGAAAAAGTGTCTAATTCAACAGCCGAAAGCTGTCAAATTTATTATGTCAAAAAATATTTGCAGCATCGGTTTGTATATTCCACGGTTCAAAGCCGTCGAAAGTGGTTGGACAGATAAAATAATGGCTGTTGAATGCAAACACACATTTGACAGTCATCATTCGATGGATAATAATTTCGACGGCTACGATGTATAATGTATATATAGCGGCAACCTTTTATACTGTGTTTTCTCTCATTTTATTAGGCAACACATTACTCCCCGTTAAAATTTTTTGCTTATTTTCCTTTTTCAATGATTATATTTTTTATTATTTTCCTTCTTCTCTCCTAATTAAAAATTTGATCAAGGGATTTGATTCAACTCATTTTCTATAAATTCGGTCGTTCTCCATTTTAAAGGTACACAAGAAAATTGATATTCACAATCATTCCAAAATTCATTTATCCTCTCTAAAATTTATCACCCTTCCTCTCCTCTCTTGATCTACTTCTTTGTCACACGCGCCTTATTGTTTATGGGTCACTCCTGATCCAATGTCTTTCATTTTTGTTGTGGGCTTATGAGTTCTGTTATAGGGAAAATAGGCCGACCAATGATCAAAAGCTAGGTCGGAACCTTGCACACTTCCCCAAGTCAGATACTATAGCGGGTTCGATCCCATTCTCAAAACCTAAGCAAGAAGTAAGATCAAACTTGGCATCTCAGCACTAGATCGGGACACCTGATGACCTGCCCAAACGCCGAAAAAAGCACTACCCCGTCGATTCCAAGATCCCCAGAGTTCATCGGGGACATCCCATCCCGCTGCTCAACTAAGGAGATAGGTTGGTATGACCTAGGTCAGCATGACCCAGGTCGACATAGCACAAGTCAGTGTGGCCCAGGTCGGTATTGCCTGAAGCAGTATGCCACCCCCAAGTCAGGTTGCCCAAGGCCACCTCGGCATCCCATTGCACATCTTCGATGGTTTCGGATATCTCCCGTCTAAGGTTTTCTCCAAGAATCTTGAACGATTTATGCGACACACTCGGATTCCCGAGATATTTGTCGAGGATCTCGGAAGATCTTCTTACCACCTCCAATATGCACCTACTAAATAGAGAGATACTTTCTACGCTACCGCCTATGCTAAAGCTATAAATGAGGTACCTCTAATAGTGAAAGATATGCACAATCTCTAGCCCTAAACCCCCAATATTCAACTAGACTCAGATTTCTTTCCTGACTTAGGCATCAGAGGGCTCCCTGTACGAGTCAGTACGAGTCAGGGTCTTCCTTGTCAGTCCTTTGTATAGGTTCGATGGTCTAGGGAGGGCTAACCAGATTTATGCATCAACAAGTTCTAAAGAAACTTAGGCAATTGTGCCATCAATGATGCAAATGTAGAGAGGAGAATATCATTGGAAAATAGTAAATTCCTCAAAAGGAGAAAATCTAACCATATGATCCTATTTCCTCCAAATGTTATGTTAGTTGTGAGGGATAAAACAAAAGGCAAGAACAAAATCTTATGATGAGAATTTGTCTTAGGAATTTGTCATGCATAAAGGGTGATCCCAAGTGCAGGTGACCAAGTGGTAGATATTAGTATCTATTTTGTTTGATTCTTCTTTATACTAAATAATATTATTCTATAAGTATATTCTTAATTGTTGTTTTTATGCTTTCATCCATCACAAATAAGAAGAGATTAATTGCAATTTAAGCAAATAACACCTGCCTGATCCTTCCATCCACATCATCAACATAGGGCCACTTGATTCTCCATTTGATATACTATAGTAGAAACTGAGGCTTGATATGCAGGCACTCAGAAGATGTACACGTGGCATGCATCAAGTCAACTTAAAGTTACTAAATTGTGGAATCCACTATCTCTATTGCTGAGTCACACCCAATATCAGATTGGCTGAACAATCCTAACCTTAATTTGATTGGTGGCATTTGTTTGTTGGAATAAGACCATTGATTAATTTTCATAGTTAACTGCCAACCAAATGTCTACCAATCAGATAAATAATAATTTTCAGTTATTGTTGTATTTAAAGTGGGACCAGGAATTTGGACAGTTTAATTTAAATTACTTGTATGGTACGGATTGAATTTCTTGGTATCCAAGTATCAAAGTTCTTCTTTTATTTAAAATGGGTAGTCATCATCTATATATGTCTCAATCACTTATTACACTCACCCCTCTTTCTCTTACGTGTAAGTATATAAGAATGATTATTCACAAGCTTTGCTAATCCCCCACGCAAGTATTTCTCCGACGTCCATCAGGTGGGCCACACTGTAGATTCTCAAACCCAAAATCCTACAGGTTTAGTTATCAAGTTGGTAAATGGTTGGATTAGAAGAAAAAAAAATTGTTTATCCGTATATTCATTTCATACATGGTGACCCAGAAACTATGGCCCACCTGAAGAACTGCTCAGATCTTGTGCATATTCACCAATTGGCCATACCCGAGCGTTGGTTTAACAAAAACCTCATATTTATAACCAATTCCTATTGTTTTGACTTAGGAAGTGGATTACGTCATGCCCCCGGCTCTGTGGGGTCCACTGTGATGCATGGGTTATATCCATGTCATCCATCAATTGTGCCAGACCATTTTAAGGGTACGAAACCAAAATTGAACCAAACCATATAGAAAGCAGCAGTGAAAATGACACCCACTGTTAAAACCTTACTAAGGCGACTGTAATGTTTATTTGCCATCTAAATCGTTTCGCGTATAAACCTAGATGAAGGGAAAACACAAATATCAGCTTGATCCAAAACTTCTACAGCTCTCAAGAAGTTTTGGACGGCGCGCGGGTGTCTAATCATGTCCACTTGAGCTTTAGATCATCTGCTTTATTTTTGGGTTTCAGAAAAAAAAAATTTTAAAAAAATGGATGGATAGTGTGAATTAAACTTATACATCAAGGCAGGCCCACAAAGCATTGTGTGACTGATTATTATAAGGAGGGGCAGGACGCAATCCGCTTCAACATGGTATGGTGGTATAGCATACAAACATCCTCTTCAATCTCATAAAGAAAACATTATTAATTAAGGAATCTTTATATATTTTTTAATTAAGAGTCATAGGTGTTACGAACATTTTCACTATAATAATGGTACAAGCAAGTTGGATGCTACGCCCCCATACCATGTTGTGTTCATGACATTCACTCTCCTTCCTTTGCCACAGGTTGAGGTGGGCCATATAAGCAAATTATATATATATATATATATATATATATATATATATATATATATATATATATATATATATATATATATATATAATATATATATATATATATATTATTGGTGATTTGTACTGTGGAATCACACAGATCTAGATCTAGGATAACAATCTAATAATGTCAAGCAATCATAAGAGAACACAAAGTTTTAACGTGGAAAGCCCTTACGGGAAAAAACCACGGCACAAAGCGACAAAAATCTACTATGAAATAGAAATTATAAGAGAGAGGACTTACCTGATTCGAACAACCTCGAATCTCACTCTTGCTACACCCTTTGATAACCCTAGAACCCTTTAGGAATCCTTGGAAAACTTTTAGAAAGCTTTAGAATACCTTAGAATAGCCCTAGGAACCCCTATTTATAGTTTAGGAAACTCCATTTACGCACCTAGTCCGGAAACCGCTTCAAATTTATGCAGTCCGCGCAGGATCTGTGTAACCTCGACTAGTCGAAGGGGGCCTCGACTGGTTGAGCAACCTGCTTGACTGGTCGAGCCTGACCCTCAACTGGTCGAGCCTGACCCTCGACTGGTCGAGCCTGACGAACACCCAAAAATTCAGCTCGCTGGACTTTGAGTCGAGCAGGCCTCGACCGGTCGAGCAGCGGGACTTGAAGACTTTATGACAACAATCTCCACCAAGTCTTCAATCATAAACCGTATAGTTGTTTGACCTCTTCTTTTATCTCTGCATTACATCATAGCTTCAATCAACGCTTCTCGTGCACACTCTATCATTCTTTTACGCCATCGCTAAGCCCAAAGAAGTTGCACAGAACTTGAACTTCTCTGTAGGAACGACCTTGGTGAGCATGTCTGCTGGATTCACGCTGGTATAAATCTTCTCTAGTGTTACGCCTCCTTCCTCAAGCACCTGTCGGATAAAGTGGTGACGAACATCAACGTGTTTAGTGCGTGAGTGATAAACAGAATTTTTAGCCAAATCGATAGTATTCTCACTATCACAGTTAACCGGCACGACCTCCTCCTGAAGTCTCAGCTGATTTATCATGCCTCTGAGCCAAACACCTTCTTTAAATGCTTCCGTCACTGCCATATATTCTGCTTCGGTCGTGAAAAGAGCCACCACGGACTGAAGCTTCGATATCCAACTAATTGCTCCACCCGCTAATACAAACGAGTATCATGAAGTAGACTTATTGAAATCTATACTACCTGCGTAGTCAGAATCCACATACCCTATCAACTTTGACCCTGTCTTTTCAAAAGTTAAGACGTTGTCTTTCGTACCTCGAATGTATCGAAATAGCCATTTCACCGCTTCTCAATGTTGCTTACCGGGGTTTGACATATATCTGCTCACAACACCGACTGCTTGTGAAATATCCGGTCTCGTACAGACCATGGCATACATTAAACTATCAACTGCATTCGAATAGGGCACATGAGACATAACCTGTTTTTCCTCATTAGATTTAGGACATTGTTCTGAGGAAAGCTTGAAGTGAGTCGCGTGGGGAACGCTCACCGGCTTTGCCTGATTCATCCCATACTTGATCAATACATTTTCAAGGTATTCTGCCTATGATAACCAAAGCCTGCTCTTCTTCATATCTCTATGAATATCTATGCCGAGAACCTCTTTGCAGCCCCCGGATCTTTCATCTCGAATGTCCCTGATAACTGAGTCTTCAGTACGTTGATTTCAAACATATTATGACAGGCGATCAATATATCATCAACATATAGTACTAGGATGATGAATTTTTCATCACTCAGTGTCTTTTAATAGACACAGTGATCGTATTCACTTCGAGTAAATTTCTGACTCACCATGAAAGAATCAAATTTTTTATACCACTGCCTAGGCGACTGTTTCAGGACGTACAGTGACCTCATTAACCTGCAAACTTTTTACTCTGCCCCTTTAACTTCGTAGCCCTCTGGTTGCTTCATGTAAATCTGTTCTTCCAATTCCCAGTGCAAGAATGCAGTTTTCACATCCATCTGTTCCATCTCGAGATCGTATTGGGCAACTAACGCCAACACGAATCTGATAGACATCTGCTTAACCACTGGCGCGAATATATATCTCCGTGAAGTCGATTCCTTCTCTCTGAGCATAACCCATCGCTATTAACCTTGCTTTGTATCTATCCTGTTTTCTTTTGAATAACCACTTGCATCCGATCACTTTTCGGCCCACAGGAAGCTCCACCAGCTCCCATGTGTGATTTTTGTGCAACAAGTCCATCTCATCGTCCATAACCACCTTCCGCTTTTCTACATCAGGCTCATTAAGAGCCTCCTGAATAGTAGACAGGTGGATGCTCCACCTGATCATGTACCTCTGTCTGCGCGTCTGTCTCTACCTGAGTATTATCTGTGTCAATCTGGACATCTACGATCACCATTTCTGGTTCCTCTTGCTCTTTTTGATCATTCTTACGAAATAGAGAGCTTTCATCGAATCTGACGTCACGGCTAGTGATGACCTTGCGTGTGACCTTGCCGAATAACCTGTACCCTTTCACACCAATGTCATAGCCAACAAAGATATATTTTTTGGCTCTATGGTTTAGCTTATCTCTCTCAACTAACGGTACATGAGAGTAAGCCTCACAACCAAATATGCGTAGAACTGAGTAGTCGATTTACTGACCACTCCATACTTCCTCTGAGATTTTACATTCAATTGTCGTTGAAGGAGATCGGTTCACCAAATAACAAGCTGTGTTAACAGCCTCTGTCCATAAGTCCTTGCCCAACGCAGCATTACTTAACATGTATCTGGCCCTCTCCAGGATAGTCCGATTTATTCGCTCAGCTACACCGTTTTGCTCGGGCTTGTGACTCACTGTGTTGTGCCTGATGATCCTCTCATCCTTACAATAATCATTAAACTCAGTGGAAGTAAATTCTCTACCATTGTCAGTCCTTAAAACTTTTATTTTTCGGCCTGACTGTTTTTCCACCATTGTCTTCCATTGCTTGAATATGGTGAAAACTTCGGATTTACGTTTCATGAAGTAAACCTAAACTTTCCTAGAGTAGTCGTCAATGAATGAAACAAACCATGACGACCCCCCAATAGAGACTTCTAGCGATGGCCCCCATACGTCAGAGTGCACATAATCAAGCACTCCCTTACAAACATGTTTTCCGGATTTAAAAGACAATCTAGATTGTTTACCATATATACAATGCTCGCATATATCTAAATCGAAATTTTTAAAAGCTGGAATCAAACATCGATCAGAAAGTACCTTCATTCCTCGCTAAGCTCATGTGGCCCAAACGAGCATGCCACATACGTAGAGACATGGAGTCTGCAATAGCTGTTGCCGCTCTACTGCTGAAGTGCTCTCAATCAACCATAAAGGTTTCCATGCCTCTGCGCTCTCATAACCACGAGTGCCCCTTTTGAAACTTTAAGGACACCATCAATACCGATGAACTTGCACCCTATAGCCTCGAGTGCACCGAGGGAAATCAGACTTTTCTTCATATCAGGAACATGTCTGACATCAGTCAAGGTACGCTCCATCCCATCAAACATTCTGATGCTCACCGTGTCAATAGCCACAACATTACAGGCATTGTCATTGCCCATAAAAACCTGTCCACCATCGCATTCCTTATAACTGGTAAACCAACTCTAATGAAGAGTCATGTGATAAGATGTTCCTATGTCAAGTATCCACTCGTCTTTATGATTGCCATGTAAGTGACCAATCATGGAAACAGACAGAACCTCATCACCACTTGATTCTTCATCAGATGTGACCACATTGGCCTCCTTAGAAGAAGCCGCTGAATTTTCTTTCTTCATTTTATGATTTCTACAATCCTTCTTCATGTGTCTAGACAACCCACAATTCCAACACTTTAATTTTCCTTTGCCTTGTCCTTGGATTTGGATCTAGGTCTTGAAGACCCTGTACCTCGCTCAGAATCTCTGCCCCTTAAATCATGCATTGGAAGATGCCCCCATGTCGCCGTTTAGCTTTCTCATAGCCTTCCCTTCAAGGGCTGAGATAACGGTGTCAACACTTAGGGTTTTATTTGCGGTGCACATTGTGTCCCTAAAAGACTCATATGATGCAGGAAGAGAATTCAACAATATACATGCATGTTCCTCATCTTTAACCACTTCCTCTATATCCAGCAATTTGCACATCAATCTATTAAATTTGCTGATATGGGCTTCTAGATCTCCACCCTCTATCATCTTGAAAGTATAACACTGTAGCTTTAAGTATAGGTGATTTTCATAGGACTTCTTTGCATAGATGTTCTCTAATTTCACCCACAAACTAGCCGCAGTTTTTTTCTTCAAAACATTATAGAGAACCTCATTAGTGAGACATAAACGGATAGAGGCTAAAGCATTACTATCAAGGTTTTTCCATTCATCATCTTTCATGGTAGATTTTCGCTCCTCAAGAGCCTTAATCTCGCCTTGCTTGGTTAACAGGCTAATCATCTTAACCTTCCATAACTCAAAATTATTTTTTCCCGAGTACTTCTCAATATCAAACTTGCCGTTTTCCATTATTATTAATCCTTCAGATTCAGATTTGTGCCCCAACGATTGCTTTGATACCACTTGTTAGTGATTTGTACTGCGGAATCACACAGATCTAAATCTAGGATAGCAATCCAATAACGTTAAGCAATCACAAGAGAACACAAAGTTTTAACGTAGAAAAAACCACGGCACAAAGCGACAGAAATCCACTATGAAATAGAAATTACAAGAGAAAAGACTTACCCGATTCGAACAACCTCAAATCTCACCCTTGCTACACCCTTTGATAACCCTAGAAGCCTTTAGGATCCCTTGGAAAACTTTTAGAAAGTTTTAGAATACCTTAGAATAGCCCTAGGGACCCCTATTTATAGTTTAGAAAACTCCACTTATGCACCTGGTCCAGAAAAGTCTGGAAACCGCCTCAAATTTACGCAGTCCGTGCAGGATCTCCGTAACCTCGACTAGTCGAAGGGGGGCCTCAACTGGTCGAGCAACCCGCTCGACCGGTCGAGCCTAACCCTCGACTGGTCGAGCCTGACGGACACCCAAAAATCCAGCTCGCTGGACTTTGAGTCGAGCGGGCCTCGACCGGTCGAGTGGACCCTCGACTAGTCGAGAGGCCGTCGACCGGTAGAGCGTAGGGGACTGAAGACTCTGACAACTATATATATATATATATATATAGATATGATATATATATATATATATTGATATGTATAGATAGATATATATATGTTGTTGGACATAGGCCAATGGGGCCATTGGTCGACAATCACACACCTGGATGGGTACCGTGAGGTATGGCCTCTTTTTTATTAATTATTTTTCTTTCATTCATTTGTAGTTAAATTTTAATTCATTTTTAATGAGAATTTAGATGAGGAGATAGGGATAATACTGAATAATTTCTAGTCTCATCCAAACTCGCCATCTTCTCTTATAAATGGATGAGCTCGCTCGTGAATAAGACATTAAGCAACAACGAAAGTAAAAATACGAAAGTGGTATATTGAAATTTGTCTATTTAGCTTGTTCTTGGGATGATTTAAGCCTAAGCCCTAGATCATAATTTGAGGCCATCTATACAGTAGAATCAGAGGAGTGATTAGACCCGTTTGCTCCAGTAGTAGTCCGCTAGATCTGGACCGTTCATCTTCGGCTTTGTGGAAGTCACATATCATGTAGACCGTCAGATCTTGAAGGCTCACTCTCCCACACAAACTTTCAGGTGTACCCTTTCAAGTGTTCCCTAAGGTGTGGCCCACTGAGTCAACCAAACATGAGAGGGTATGCATGATGCTCCAAATGGATTTAATCATTTAAATCCCTAAACACACAAAACGTGTCCAGATACATTTTGTTAACTCATAGACAATAAAATACCCTTCTTCTGGTTTACTTGTGCCATCTTGATTATACTAATTAGAAAATCGCATTGCGGCAGACAACATCCACCGAGAGAGCCGGTCCACACGTCTCCTACCATCCAATCATGGTGGCTAGAATCCTAACACATTTCAAAATGGACATTTGAAATTCTTGAGAGAGTACCTACCATCTAATTACGGATTACTACAAGCATAAAATGACAATGATGATGATGATTCAAAGCCTAAATATTTTTGGAATCTTGGAAATGTTCAAAGAAATCATGACGAGCAATTTGGTTACGTGACACGTAGTTTTAAACTGCCCACCATTTCATACAAGTCAATGGATATGTATATGCATTGGACGGCGGAGATATGTTAAGATAACATGGGTTGGGTCACTAAAAAAATCCACCACTGTTGTATGATCAGCAGATTCAACACTACATGTAGTTATCATGAAATGAATGGTTGAATGGATTGCATAGGTTATGAGAGTATATGCCTGACATCACGTTGGGTTTAATGGGGTCATCCTGTCCCTTTATTGGGAAGCTTTGTTCATTACCCTCACTACTTCAAACAAAGTATTTGGAAGCAGTAGGACAAACATCGCAGAGATTTAAAATATCTCTTGAAAATTACATCAAGTAATATGATTGTTGTATTATTATGAGATTTTCAAAATATTTGCAGATTTTAAATAATCTGATCATGGTCACATCATTATCATGAAAAATAGTAAGCCCTTGTTTTAGAGACACTTAAAAATAAGTTCATCTCATTTTATCATGAAAAATAGTAAGCACATGTTTTGGGGGCAGAAGCAACCTTAGAATGAATTAAACACACTACAAAAAAAAAAAAAAGAAGAAACAATGAAAAATACGAGCATGTACAGAGAACACAGTGATTTTATGTGGAAAATATCTTGCGGGAAAAAAAACACGATCTACAGTGAATCAAAAAGTTACAAGAGATTGACAACTTAGAGTTTTGAAACCCTCGTATCTCAAAACGAATTCCCTCTTCAAAACCCTAGTTCTCTTTCCCACATTCATGTGTTCTTAACCCTAATCTTATTTTTAATAAGGTATTTATAACCCCCATATAGAATTAGAAACAAACCCGCGCACTTACGCAGAAGTTGTGCAAACCGTCGATCAAATCGACTCCAATCAATGACCCTTGATCGAATCGACACCTCTGTCGATCAAATCGACGATGCTCAAAAGAATCTAGAGAATAAACTTGTATTTTTTAAATTTCTCAATCAAATTGAAGCAAGTTTCGATTGAATTAAAAACGTCACAATCTTTCCAGAGAGTAAACTGATTAATTCGAGATTTTTTTGATAGAATCGACGCTACTACCGATCGAATCGAAATTGAAGGCACCCTGATCAACATGGCAAAAATGGTTGTTTTTCTTTTCTTTTTTTTTGAGATCAGAACGTTGATACAATGAGTCACAACGTGGATGGAGAACCTCTTGAGTTTTATTTATTTATTATTATTTTTTTAATCCAATATGTGATTACTAATTTTGGACCGTTGATGTCCTCTTAACTGTTACATTTTTTTACGTCCACTTATCTTGAGTTCTCTCAACATTATACATCTGTATATGAACATAAAAGGATGAAAATTTATATGTTATGTGAACAGAAAAGCATAACTATTTATACCTATCATCAACGTGTACAACAATCCACTGACCAACATAACATCGAAAATCATTGAATTTTCATATCCAGCAAGTTGGTCTTTTAGCCAAACATATATAAAGATTGGGTGTATGTCCTGATTGCTCATTCAACCGTAATCCCTCTCATCTGCAGGGTGTCCAAGTTCTTGGGCCTTTTGTAGTACTTGAGTAAAAGTGAGCAACAAACAACACTAACCGATGAGGCTGCCATTGCAGCTCCTGCGACCCATGGTGGCAGCCGGAAGCCTGTTAATGGAAAGAGAGCCCCTGCCGCAATAGGGATGCTAATGACATTGTAACTAAAGGCCCAGATGTAGTTCTGACGAATGCGGGAGAATGTTTTTCTAGAGAGATCAATGGCCGTGATCACGTCTTCTAAGTTGTTCTTCATGAGGATAATGTCAGCTGCCTCGATGGCGATGTCTGTGCCAGCACCGATCGCCATGCCAACATTGGCCACCACGAGTGCTGGTGAGTCATTGATGCCGTCTCCAACCATCGCAACAGTCAGGCCAGACATCTAAACATCGAGGTGTAATTTGTCTAGTTATCAGGACAAGAGCAGTGAGTAAATAAAATCAACCAAGAGAAAATAATGTTTTCCATTCGGCGCGATCAAACATACACAGTTGGATGCCAATTTCTGCAACCTACACTGTTTGTTTTGTGGGACCCATAGTGGATTATGGACCCCAAAAAAAATTAAAAAACCCCTATCTTGGTAATCAATTCAGGCCATGATGAGACCATTTGATGGAGGATAATTTCAGGATATGGCTTATCCATAATGGTCCTGCCCAGATGAACAGTGTGGATCATCAAAAGGTGGGCCTCACCTGTACAATAAGCCAACCTAAAATTGTTGTGCCATCACTTCCAACTCCCACTTATAATGTAGAGGCTACATCCAATACAAAGCTTTATACAAAAAAAAAAAAAAAAAAAAAAAGAAAAAAAAAAAAGTGTTGTACGTGACATGCAAAAGTGCATCCAAGTGCATCTAAATACAGTTTGTAAGTGCGTCTAAGTTCATCTGAGTGCAATGTACTTAGACAGACCACCCAAACAGACGCCCTTGAACGCATGTTGTACATTATGCTTGACATACTAAGTTTTGTATTGGACTTAGCCACCTAAATATGAGCATCCACACAAAACCTATACATATATACTACAAGAATATTTGCATTTTATACCTGCAATTCCTTCACTTTCTCCGCTTTTTGCTCAGGTTTGGCTTCGGCAATGACCATTTCGATCCCAACGTCCTTAGCAATAGAATTCGCCGTGCCCCAGTTATCACCGGTCATCATAATGCTCTTAACCTTCATGGACTTGAGTATGGATATGACCTCTTGGGCCCCTGGTTTGAGTGGATCCGAGATCGCTATAATTCCAATCAGTTCACCATTTATAGATACCAAAATCCCTGTTTGCACCTTTTGTTCAGTTTCCATTAGAATTTCATTGACGTCGATGGGTAGGTGAATGCCAGAGTTCAACATAAAGCTCTTGTTCCCCACGATGACTTCTTTGTTATGGACTGTGGCTTTCACGCCATGGCCTGTTACTGAGATGAAGTCTTGGGCTTCAGGCCAGACATGATTTTCTTCGTCATTCTGGAACTTTTTCGCATACTCGACAATGGCCTTGGCTAGGAGGTGCTCACTGTTTACCTGTTAAGATCACAGGTGGCCACCATTGTCGACATTAATTCACTTATTCACTTAGTTGTGCAGGCACAGCCTTTAGTGTCAAGCAACACTAACAAACAGGTTGGTCACAGGCCGCCCGATGGCTTGGCCAAAGATTGGCAATGGGCAGTTCCTTTTTTGAACTTAATGGGCCAGATTATCGGGTTGGTTTGCTCATCCTGGGCATGCTTGTTGTGAGCTTTACATGGGTTTTGACTTAGTAGGCCCCGACAAATGTATGGGCCGTTGAAACCACAGCCATTGCAACTGAATTCGGCCCATCACTGCACCTACTTATCAGGACAGACAACAAAACCAACTTGAGGAAAACTGGTGAGTCCAGCCAAGAATTGCCCGGCCGAGTCAATACAATGTCATGAAAACTTATCATAAAAAATAGAGACTAAAATTTTAAAATAAATCAATGGTGCATTTACGGGTCCAGAAGATTGTTTAGATCAAAATTGAAAATGCTTAGGGCCTGTTTGGGTGCCACTTAAAAATGAGTTCATAACTTCGTATCATTTTATACAACCATAGTTATGTATTAAAGATCGATTTTTTTGTAACGATTAAACATATAACCAACCATTTATATAAACTACAATATCTAATCTGTAATTGATGTTAACTAAAATAAGATTAACTCATTTTTTAAGTGGCAAACAAATATGCCCATGGCCTTTTATGATGTTATAATTTTACATGGACCGATTGAAAGAAAATAACTCAATGGAGTTGAAGCGTATGATTGTTCAAGTCACTGATTGAACTGGAATGAGAGAAGATCTTCAGGACAAGCTACACCAATTTTGCAAGTTATGAAACCATTTGGATGAATTATAGTGTCTTGTGCATCAGGAAAAAAAAAAAAAAAAAAAACTGTTATTAACTGGGACATGGGATTCCATACATGTGGGGCCCCATCGTTTGCTGATAAAAAAAAAATGCCGATCTAATTGGCTCCACCACCCATATAAGAGGATGCTCCAAAAAACCTCTCTGACTAGAAGAACCGAACCTTTGATTGGAGAAGGCTGTCAGTTGCAAAAGCACAAACTTGGTGGGACATCCAGATCAACTGTCCAGATCACCAGAACATGGGCCGCAAATGTACAGAATATTGGGCATCAGCTAACAACATTTGTTGTACATTTGATGAATAGAACTCTATAATTCCTCTTGTATTGGATGGTTGTATGCATTTGAGATTTCGGTAATATACATTCCATTAGATGGCAACCGAAGAATAAAGGAAAGCATGGCCCACCTCAGTAGCTGCAACCAGTTCATAGAAATCACGCAAGACCATAGTTTTCAAGAGCTTTGTGCTAACAACCACAGGCTTTCCAATGGTGAGTGTCCCCGTCTTATCGAACACAACGCAGTTCACCTACAATAAGTCCAACACATAAATTCCATTAAGATTAAGTGAAAATTTGAAGGGTGTGTTTGGACACTATCAAATTGAAATTGCAATTGTCAGTCTAATAGTGGCAAATGACCAAATTGTAACTATCTCCTTTAGCATTAGTGTCAAGAGATCAGGCTCGGAATTGGGTTTATATTATTTTCATGTTAGACCTCAAAGGTATTCAATTACAATTTTACTTGGAAACATCATTGCAATTCTGTTATATCTGATGATAGTTGTAAATATTTGTAGTCTTACTTTCCTTTTAGAGACTAGAATCAATCTTCACCTTTAATTATCCTTGATTGATTTACTTTCCATATATAACACTGTATATCCTCCACATATAGCTCTTTATATCTCTATTTAAACCCTACTGGAGCAATGCAATGGATATAGGAAAATCAGGAGAATTCTCCAAACTTTCTCAGGTTATCAACATCTTCTTTTCAAGATTGACCATTTGCAATTCAATTCACTTAGGAAAACTCTCATCAGACTCAAAAAAATAGAATGGAGTTGAGAAGCACCAAGAATATGATCAGTTGACTTTTGCAAGTAGATCATGGATTATTGGGTAAAACCTCCACTTTCAGGCCACTAAGATGTGTCAATGGAGAATAATTTTGTAGCATAGGTCATCCATAAATTAACCCACTAGATCGAGACATTCTGCAATGCTGAAAGGTGGGTCCCACCTGCAATGTTGTTGGACTGACAGAAACCTGTCTTTTTATCCAACAAAGCATCATACAATACCTATCTTGCAGAAAACATTAGAAAATTCAGCAAACCATTTGGGAGCTCAGCCCAGTCGACTCATTTAGAATAAGCTTTGTGCCATGTTGATGATTGAAATGGTCTCTTTATTCATATGAATGTTACCCGCTCGAGAGAAAAAAAAAAAAAAATTTGTCATCCACTCAGGACCAAAAGATTACAACAAAATCAGAAGTCTTTAATCTGTCCCTTTGAAAACATGAGTCCGGCCTAGTAGAATTTTGGACGTCAGTAGATGATTACAGGATCAAGCACATATTAGTTACATACATTGCATTTGGAAATGGAGCACATCCTTTCCACTTTCAGTTATACAGTAGTACAAACAGTTGCACTGTTTGTACAAGAAATAGTCGAAAGGATGCATGATTCAAGTGGTTGCTGATAACATTTCAATTTCAAAGTGTAATAGAAAGAAATCAAGAATTAGATATTGATCATTCATGCCTACCTTATGTGCACTCTCTAAGGCTTGGCCCCCTTTGATCAATACACCTTGAGAAGCACCAACACCAGTACCAACCATCACAGCCGTTGGAGTTGCAAGACCTAGGGCACATGGGCAGGCTATGACCATAACAGAGATGCCGAATTGCAGAGCAAACTGAAAGCTATCCATGGAAGATGGTATCCAAGATTTCGGGTAGCTGTCCAACTTTCCAGCTACAAACCACGCTAGCCAAGTGCAAAATGCAAGAGTAATGACCTAAACAAGTTAAAGAGGAACAATTTAACTTGAGCCAATGTGTCGGCATTAATCGTTTTGAACTAATTCTCATTGTGTTTTTAGATGCATTTAAACCATCCTCTACAGGTTTCTCGCTCTTCTTTTTGCCTTGCATCATTGTGAGAAAATTTAACATATAAGGCATCTTGATAATTAGAGGTTTTCTAATTCAACACGTGTATGGCCAAAGCTCAAACATGTTTGTGTGCTCCAAGCTGTTCATCAGGTAGGCCCCATTTTTTAGATGCCTTGACAGAAGAATGAATGGGTCCACTCATTTAATGAGCCACAATTCATGAAACAAGTTAATAGATTAGATAAACTAGGTCAAGTCTTTCTATCTGTCCCTTTGTTTCATACTTTGTTGAAGGGCTATGCATTTATGCAGTGGGGCCCACCTGAGGGGCGACATGGATGCTCCATCCACGTCATGTGCAGCTGTGCATATGGGATCTGAGATATTCATGTATGGAAAAGGCATGAAAAATAATATGCACTTACAAAAGGCACAAAGTACTTTGAGATCCGATCGGCAAACTTTTGCACAGGAGCTTTGGCCATCTGCGCTGATTCAACAAGGCGGACAATTTGTGAGAGAGCGCTCTCTGATCCAACATGTGTGGCCTGAACATGCAACACCCCATTTTCATTGACAGTCCCACCGATCACACTATCGCCCTTCCTCTTTGAGACAGGCCGTGCCTCTCCTGTTATCATGTTCTCATTAACATGGCTCTGCCCCCATACAACAAAACCATCAGAAGCAACCTTACCACCAGGCGTTATTTTGATCACATCATTCTTTTGTATCAATCTACTATCAATCTCTTGTTCATTTATCACATTGCCTTCTCCATCGAAAGTCAATAACGTTGCCATTTCAGGTGCCAAATCCATAAGCTTAGCAATGGCCTCGGACGTCTTCCCCTTAGCCAAGACCTCTAGATACTTTCCAAGTAGAATGAACGAAATGAGCATCGAGCTGGTCTCGAAGAAATCCGTAGCCTCGAAATCAACTGAAGTTGCTGCATGCAACACAGAGTAGACTGAATAGAAGTATGCTGCATTGGTTCCTAAGGCGATCAAAACGTCCATATTAGCAGACCCATGCTGCAGGGCCTTGTAAGAACCAGTGTAAAACCGCCGGCCTATGATGAACTGGACAGGAGTTGATAACACCCATCTCAAGAGCTCTCCAATTGTCAACATGTTCACAACTTTAGTGTCTAATCCATGCTTAAGCCCTGGGATATACATAAACACCATTGACGTGAGGAACACTGGGACTGTGAAAATCAAACTCCAAAGGAAGGACTGGTAGTATTGTTTAATCTCGATCTGCCTGTGGGGTTCACAGCCCCCTCCATCGGGGAATATCATTGCCTTGAAACGCCCAGATCCTGTCGATTCGATCACTTTAATGAAATCCCTGGGCCCAGCTTGATCTGGTTGGTAGAAAACAGATATCTTATGAAGAACAGGATTGATGTCGATATATTCTATACCAGGGAGTGCCTGAAGAGAATCTTGGATCATCTTCATTGACTGGTCCGTTCTAACGCCATCTAGTTTAAGTTGTATCTGGCTCCTATCTTCACCTGTACTGATGAGTATAGCTTTGAAGCCAGAATTTTCGATTTCCTCCAACAACCGTGCATGGCTTACGAGCTTGGGGTCGTATCGGATTTCTGCTTCTTCAGTTGCCAAGGCAACTAGAGCTCTTTGTACACCACGAACACCTTGTAAAGCAGATTCCACGGTTCTTGAGCAAGAGGTACATGTCATTCCTTTAATGTGAACTCGGCATATGAGTGTCGATTTCTCATTTAAATTCTCTTCAATCAGTGTGGCTTGAAATCCAACATCTTCGATGGTTTCTCTGGATCGTGTCTTCCTAGACAATGTAAGCACAATAAAGGATTCAAAGCTCTTAATGTTAGCTTAATTTAGTGAGATATGTAAAAGAATTCAGCGTCTATGTGGTTTTCTAATACTAGCTGATGAATTTTCTCAGGCATGTAGCAATCTTGAATTACAACATCTTGACAAATCGGGAGTTGAACAATCTCCTGATCGACTCTTTCCATACAGGGGGTCCATGTCTCAGTGACAATCCAGGCTGTTGACTTGATAGGCTCCTCTCCAGATGGGAGATGCCCCAAAGACATCCGGAGTGACAGTTCCTAGCCATCCAGACTGCTGGATCCATCTTTGGCATTTTATTTTTTCTGGATTATTGTTGTTTCTTGTTTCTTAACCATATATTCCCAGGCCACTGATGTAACGGCATGGGATCTTTCAATCTGGACAATTGTGGGGCCATGGTACAACTAATCTGTGAGTTTGTACAATGGGCACCAATGTTCATTGATTCAAAACATTGGTCTGTTATGCGCCACCTTTGATGGACTAAAATGTATTCAATAGGACAAATCCTAATCATTCAAATTTTTATCTGAATGTAAGACAGCTACAAGATAATCCAGTATAATCAACATTCAACTGAGAAAGGCCAAGAATAGTGGAGGGCAACATTGGCCAGTCCATGATAGCTACATCAGGGCAGTACCATAAATGAAAGAGAAATGCCCAAGCAATTAGCACTTTAACATTTAAGCCTGTGTTTGGATGCACAAGTGAATTGAATTCTGAGCAGAGTTTAAAGGAGAAGGTATTGAGAAAATTACAATGCTAGTGCTAACGAAGGTAACTAAAATATTCATAAGGAGGAAGAACTCTCACATTTCAGTTACAATCCTTTCAAGATCAACTTGAAAGTAACAATGCTTGTGATGTGAATCTCAACCCTTCAATACTAGTGCTAACGAAGGTAACTAAAATATGGTCATTTATGCTTTATTAGCCTAACAATTGCAAATTCAAAGCAATAGTGCATTCAAACACATCCTTACAACTTCTGTTTAATTTAATCTTTATTAGGAACATTAGTGGCTAAGCTTCTTTTTTTTTTTTTTAATGGATGTAGGAGAGGATGGTTGAAGGAAGAAATAGGTTTTTCATGGTGTTTGTGGTTATCTAAATCTTATATTCATCAGCATTCCGAAATTGACGAGATCTCCCAAAACCTACACATGTTTGAGTACACATAGATATATACACATTTCATAATGCAATGCATGATGTCGATTTCTCGACCTCCATCAACATCTCAATCCATGCTTAATACTTGTGGTAGCTATTGGTTGTCATCTAATTAATACGATGGCAACACCATCAAAATCCTTCATGAAAGAAAGACCATTGATTCGAAACAGAGAGGCTGTAGATTGGAACTCCCCAGAAGTCGAATCTCACTCCACTTACTGAGAATCAGATCTAAGGTTGATGTGGAGATACATCAGAAATCACCTGTAACTGGGACACAAGAACATCTCCTTTGTACACATGGCACTTGTGTAGTTGTTAGGACTGTCAATTCCAAGAGCAACCATGTGGATGAGCCATATCCCAAAAATTTTAAAAATAAAAAGTGATCAGAATGTGGTAGAAATCAGATTTGTGGCAACAGGAAAAACTCACAGCAATCAGATGGTCGATTTTGGCTGTAGCCCATTCATGTGTGCCCCCAAGATCAATGTTCCTAATCATATTTGTATGGTGGGGACGACACTTCAATTAAATTCATGAAGGCTTACCATATTTTTAGGCATAAATAATTGCTAATTACACAAGCATGAACATCAGGTCTAGGAAGAAATTGAATCAGATACAAACTGAAAAACTCACCGAAACATGAGATTGGACATCTAAAAAGTCATGAACTCCAAAGAGCAATAGAATCCACATCATGACTCAATGCAAACAGTTGGAATACTAACCCCAAACTCCATTTCTGTAGAATAGATAGTAATATGTAATTGTACTTCTGACAGAAGTATAACATAACCAGAATTACACAACATTAGTGCAAATGAAACACATCAATATATTCAACCGAATGCTGAGTTTCACCATCATCACAGTTCTACAACTCTCTGACTTGACTTGAAACTCAGCCAAGTCAACTCGATTCAGTGAGATTTTGAGCCAAGTCTCTTGGAAATTCGGTTCTGGGTCTGACTCAATCCCGACTTGAGAAGACACACCAAGTTGACTCAACCACTCAGTCGACCTGATGCAACTTGCGGCAACTTGAACCAAACCAAGTCACTCACTGAGTCAGTGCTATTATTAAATATACATGGAAAAAAAAAAAACGAAAAAAGAGTTCCCAATTAAAAGCATAACCTCATACGTAGGAAAAGGCATACTTAAGTAGTGCGTCAGTCAATGGGTTCATGCAAATATTTCAGTTTTATATTACTTGTACCCAATCAAACTATTTTTATAATTTATTAATTGTCAAGTTGAGTCTTCAATTCGACCCAACTCAATTGTACATTGAATCCAGTCGAGTTTTCGGTCTATCAAACATCATCACCATCATCGATACTATTGAACAGTGTTTTAAATAGCGAATAGTGTGTAGCATAGCGTTCATCCATCTGAAGCATGCGGCATGAGCTACTTCTAGATTTTTAATCAAGGTTGTGCTTGGTTATACCAATTCATGATATTCAGCAGCAAATTACTCTCTTTTTTATGCTAACACTACCAGGGATTGAACCTGGATCACTAAATTTAACAAAATTTCATGATACTTGGTGGAACCAAATGCAACCTCAAGTAATAGGAAAGAGCAATGAAACTGATTTAATATTATTACTTATATTATTTTACTAAAAGCATTGAAAAGATTAACTAATTTTTATTAAAAAATAAAAATGTAACAAATCATTGAAAACATAAATTGATTTTAATGTTGTAGTGAAAAATAACTTGTAATGTGAGCTATGTAGCATATAGTGTAGTCTATGTAGCATGCAGCATATACGAATTATCATGTAGCGTAAGTTGCACGTGACTTAAGCTATTTTCATGAGCCACGTAGTGTAAGACTAAGCTACGCTGCATAGTGTAAGCTACACACTGCATAGGGTAGCTATTTAAAAAAAAAAAAATTGGTCTATATAAGGACCTATTTTGCAATGGAAAAAAAAAAAAAAACCATTTTTGAGTTTTTTTTTTTTTTTTTTAAATATATTGTTTCCTACAAATTTCCAGCAGAAGAGAGAGTTGAGTGAGTCCTCTTTGGTTGTGAGTGATTCCAACCCACACCGGTCGAATGATTCCTGGTTCATCGGCAACTTGTAGTTGCAGAAATTTCTAGTTCTAACAGTTCTGTTTCTTGCGACATTTTTGACACTTCTAGTTAATGAATTATTTAAAAAACAATAATCTAGTAATTCATCATCAATCTACTTTCATCCCACAAAATTTCATTCGATTCTAAGTTCCAGAAATTTTATTAAAATCCTTGAAGTACCAACTTCCTAAAACCAACGATATTCTGGACAGTTTCAAAACGTCCTAAAATCAGTCTCATTTGAGTTTGGATTTTAATTTTTCTTTATTTTTTCATGAAACTAGACTCATTAAGGTTCATTTTGGCTTTTGAATAACCTCAATCGGAGTCGTATTCAGAGCTGCATCAATATCAAGTTTGATTTCTTAATTATTCCAAGATCTAAACAAATTTTCACTAGTAATTTTCCTCTGATTTCATCATTTATGAGAAAATATATTCAAATCATTCAATAAAGAAATCCAATAAAAAAGTCTAATCAAATGATAATAAATCAGTTACTCAAAAAAATAACAGAAACTGGGCTATCCAGATAGTGGGCCCAACTGTTTGACATGGCATAGACTGAGAAAATCACAGTAACCGTATGACCCGATCCATCGAATTGGTGGTCGACAAGTAGACAGTTAAAAAGGAAAATTGTCAACTGCCCAACGTCGATGGTTGAAACCAGACGGTGAGGATCATCTGATCAGTGTGATTTATGGGCAGTGATCTATGGACAAGACAAACATTACATGATCTAAAACAAAAGAAACCAAATCAAAGAGACCTAACCTCAGCAATCAACTTACATTAACGAAATTTGGGTAGAAGAGGACATGGGTGCGGTTATTCAAGACATCAACTACAGTGTTGTTGATGCCTGGGAGCCGTTTGATGGCCTTCTCAACCAATCCAGCACAAGCGGAACAAGTCATTCCAATGACGGAGAAGAGAGCTGTTTTCACCTGGGAGTGTTCCAAATCCTGGAACCCTTTGGGGTATTTGGGCATGGAGGGGTAGTGGGGCCTGGGGGAGAGATCTCGAGAGCTCGAGCGTTCGCTGCGAAAGCAAGCCAATGCTAGGAACTTGTTCTCCATGTTATTTTCTTCTCTTCTCTTCAAAGATCAGTGTCTTTTCTCTTATATTTTTGAAAATCTGTTTGTTTGAACAAAATGACAAAACTAGGAACATTAGTGGAAGAAATACAAAAGGGAACACTTGTTTATTGAGGTGTATCTGATTCTGATGGAGGTTTTGCTGTCATCCATCTCGACCAAGATGCTGGATTGTTGGATATGGCCCATGGGACCCACATGTCGGCAACCACTAGTGAACGGATCCCATGCGTTATTCACTCCAATTTCCTCTTCTTTTTACTCTCCGAATTTAAATTTTAAAATTCAATATGGAGAAAGATTGGACTCCTCCCATATCTATAAAGTATTTCTAGAGAAGAAAGAAAGGAATAATACCCTTTTTTTTCCCATCAGGCCTGACTTTAGACGGTTTAATGGTAATTCAGGAATCATTTTAACCAAAGAATGAGATAGTGATAAAATCCTCTCTACTCCCATAGTAGTGAGGCGGACTATTAGATGTTCTGTTCAAAGGTACCAAGATCATCTAGATACTGTGAAATCCTATGGGCCCACCCCATCCAGGCCAATAAACAGTAGTATTAGAGAGAATTATGCAGATATCTGATTTGCGTGGATGATAATTGAGATGAGTGACCATTTTTTAATTCTTATAATTGATGTCTTTTTAGTTTTTAATTAAATAAGTGATAAGTGACCATTTTAATTCTTATAATTGATGTCTTTTTACTTTTTAATTATTAAAAAAAAAAAAAAAAAAAAAAAGTATCATCCTTACATCGTTGTTATGCGCTATCTTCTAATCAAAACCAAACCCACTAACGAGAGATGGAAAAAAAATATGGAATCGGGACTATAATAATAAAAGGAGGAGAGAGAAAATAAAATAAGATAATCAGGAACCAGCACCAGCCGCCGGTTGCTGTCAGAACAGAGGCAGCAGCCATAGCCACAGCCGGCTGTGGACGCCGGACGCTCTCTCTCTCTCTCGTTTTCAATGCCGGCAAGTCTCCCTCTTTCTCTCGTTCTCTCTCGTTTTCAATGCCGGCAAGCCCCCCTCCCTCCTCCCCGCCGCCCCACGAAGCTCATTACAAACCCGCTGGCGTTGGGTGCATCAGATAAAGAAAATACAAATTAAAAAAAAAAAGGGGGGGGGGGGTGTGTGTCTTAGAAACCCCACGTAAGAAGTAATAAAGAAGAACAGGGTGACGGGTCTGATTTTTGGGCCTGGGTCGTGGGCTTGGTGTTGGGTAATGTGGGCCTATCTTGTTTTCGGTTCTTTACGGAAAAACAAGAGGTGAGAAAGAAGGTAAATGACCTGTTGGATATGGGACTAGTTAGGCTTAATGGTCTTGCCCTAATTTGGGATATATTTAGGGTACTTTTGCCATTTTTACAGCGCAATGCCATTGTAATTGTGGACTCACTTGGTGTGCCCATGAATAACATTAATTATTATTCTAACGTTGTCCAAGGCCTTCTTTAATTTGGTGAGTCCAAATTTGGGTCAGGGCCATTAGTGTCTGATGAGCTTTTTTTTAATTTTATTTTTTAACGGTTTTCTTAACACCATAAATTCTAGAGCTGTATACGAGTCGAGTTAGCTGAGTCAACTTGCTCGTTTCAACTCAGAAAAGCTGACTAGCCTTGGCTCGAAATTGGATTTTGATAGAGTTAAGTTGGTTTTTGGACTTCAAAAAAATTTCGAGCTGAGTTTGAGCTTGCCTGAGCTCGACTCAACTCAGATCGAACCTCAACTAGAACCGACTCGCATCGAATCAACTCGATGACTCAATTATTTTGATATGAATGCCGCTTATCGAGTGTTTGATTAAATGACTTCATGAAGTGTTTGATTTTGATGCTACTTTCTGAGTATTTGATGAAATACCTATAAACTGTTGTTACTGTTTTGTGTTATGTGAGAAATTGAAGATCCATTCCATGTGTTTGAGAAAATACTGCAAAGCTTGAACTTGGCTTGAACTGGCCCAAGCTGCTGACCGAACAGAACCAAGCTGGCTAGACAAGCTCGAGGACTGAGTCGAACCAAGTTCGAGCTGGGGTTAGCTACTGGCCGAGTCGAACCAAGCTGTGCCAAGCTTGACTAGGTTCGACTCTTGTACAGCTCTAATAAATTCTGTGCCAAGCTTGACTAGGTTCGACTCTTGTACAGCTCTAATAAATTCCCTTCTCTGTGTCTTAATTCGTAGACCATATATGGGCATCTAAACAATACATGTGAGCCCCAAGTTTTTAAGTGTAAAATATGATGGGCCCAAATGTAAGCTCAAGATATCCCTTTTATAAGCTAATTTAACCCAAGTGCTCATAAGTAACTAAAGGTTTTTTTTTTTGGTAAGTTTATATGATAGCACAATTCATTTTTGCAATTAATTACCAGAGAGAGAGAGAGAGAGAGAGAGAGAGAGAGAGAGAGAGAGAGAGAGAGCAGGTGCGGTGGGGCGGGATAAGGTAGGGCTTGTGAGAGTGACGGGCAAGCTGGTGAAAATGAAAAATAGGGATGGGCAGATTTAAATTTAAGATTTTATTATTATTATTATTATATAATAATTAAAATTTGAAATTATACTTGAACCAAGCTTCAAGCTGCTCCAACTTAGCTTGTTTTCAAACAAGCTAAGTCATGAGAGGCTTGGCTCGCCTTGAGTCACCTTTCAAGCCAAGTCAAATTGAGTTAGATTGAGCCAAGCCGAGCAAGCTTTTCGAATTAACTCAGCTCATGTACAGCTCTAATTATGATCTATTATGTGAAAGTATAAAGTGTGTGTGATCAAACAAAATTGATCTAATGCTTTATCATTAGTAATTGCAATATGTATGTATATGAGTATAAATCCATCTTAATAACTGTTCAATTACATTGATTATAAATGTTAGTAATAGAATCATGTGCTTCCTTAGACTCTGTTTGCTTCAAATGAGAAAAATGTCCTTATTCCCTTTAAATGGTCCACTAATTTTCCTGGTTGGACGCCAAATACTAATTTTGACAAAACGGATTATTCCTGATGCGTCAACTGGTGGGTCCCACACCCACACCCACAGCCAAACCTAGGCCCGTGGGTCCAAAGAGACCAAAACGAACAGGTCCGAGCCCAATAAATTCGCGGAGCTTCTGCAAGAGATCCGGGTTTCTTAGGTGTGTTCCATTGTGATGTAGTGGGCCAGACCGATCATCAGTCGGGTTACATGTTTCTGTGATTGATGTATGAAAATAGCCTGGAAAATCATGAATAGGTTGGGCTTAGGGCTAATGTGTTTTTTTATGCAACCTGAGCCAGGTCTTTATGGCCCAGATGCATCCTCATGCCCCAGAGCGGGTGAGGCCCAAAAGCTCGATAGGCCAGACCTGCCCATTAAATCATCATTATTAGGGGTGGGTCAGGACCTAACAGGGTTCAGCTTTTGGTGGGTCCCGGTCTAGATCTTGGAGGTAGACCTGGTTCAGCAGATATTGGATCTAAGTTTAGTGTTAGTCATTTACATGTTTGGGTCCACACGATGGATGGATTAGATGGCTCACACATGGTGCACGTGTGTGGCTCAGGAAACCTCATCATTTCTTTTACTAAAATGATCCATAGATATGAGAGAAGGATAAGTTATAGTGCTCCTAGTTGCATTGGGAAAACACAATCCAATTCATTCATCCAGACTCTTTGGCTGTCTATTTACTGCAAGTAAATAGAAATCCTTATAGTGCTTATAATTAATTAATCATCATAATCCTAAATTCACTATAGACAGTCAGACAAAGCCCATCCAATGATGGAAATCCCCAATCTGATCTTAGTGATGGTGTATCAAAGTATGAAATTTTGTCTAAGCCTCATATTTAAACCTTTTTTTTTCAAGGCATTACCACCATACAAAATAAATAAATAAATAAAAATCGAGGATATAGTGAGCTTAGGTGGTTATTTTACAGGCCTTTCATACAGGGTCTTTGTCTACGTTCTAAAGTGCATAACTGGCTTATTTTTAGGTGTTTGTTTAAAGCATCCATTGATGGTCTAACAATAATGCCATAGCTCTCTCTCTCTCTGGGGGTTTTTTAACTATGGCGAGCAAAGCCCACATTTCTGACGTCTCCTAATATGGTTCCTTCATTCCTGAAGCAGAACCATTTCCAGCTTCAAACCCAAAAGTAACACCACCCTCAGTTGCAAATCAATTTTCCTACCATTAATCATTCATCAAAGTGATTACGCAAGGTTGAAATCAACAGCCCTAGATAGCATGATCAATATGGGCCAGCCATTTTTCAAGCAATTGCCGGTATGGTTAGCATCATCTCATCAAGGTAATTTTTTTTTTATGATGATGGAGACCCAAAGGTGGGGATCACTCAAAAAAGGGTGAGCAAATTTCTTACAATGGTAAGTTACTTTCTAGCATAATAAACATGGATTACCATTTCCAGGCAGTTACCATCCTTTTGGAAGCCATTGATAGGATGGTTAAGATAATCCAATTACAGTGACTTTTGAGAGGAATGGGTAGTCAAAGTCAAGCCCCATACCAAAACAGTGCAAATCAATGATCAAGTCTATTTCTAGTATAACCAACATGGACCATCCATTTTCATAGCTTGATTGGTTAGCCCACTCGATCAAAGTGACTCTTAAAAAGGGATGAGCAACTAGCAGTAGGCCCACATCAAATAATAAGACCTCTGTAATAATCAATATAGACCGTGGGCTAAGGGTACCAACCTTCCTCCCATTCATCAACAGTTAGGACTGGTCCAATCAAAGTAATATCGACCTACAGTCAAGGCAACAAGCAAAATTACATACTTCTAGGGTTAGAAAAAAAAAAACAAACAAACAAACAAACAATAGTGAAGTCAAGCAACCAGAAATTATACTTCAAGGGCGGATTACCCCGAACTCAAGGACATCTCCTTAGGATATTATATGAAAATCCCCGAACCCAAGGACATCTCCTTAGGATATAACATGAAGGAAAGAAAGTTGGAGAGCACACCACCTGTAACTTTGTTAATATGGCAAAAATGATAAACATTCATTCAAGTGAGCACCACAGAAAGAAGTGGGCCTCACCCATTGTGTAAGACCACAAAAAACTGGAAAAAAAAATAAATAAATACAGCGGAAAGCATTCCACTGCAAGAGCTAATTGCAAGCAAAAGACGGTGACATCTCACACACCACAAATTCGAAGGACGCTGAAAAAACAGAACAGCAGAAAACCTATTTTGATGGCATGGGCCAGCCATCAGCCAAGAAGGCACAGCAGAAACCTCAATTGATGAAGCAATCTCCAGCCACCCCGGCTACCTGAAGCAGATGATCCTGAGCTGGATGGAGGCCCACTCAAATTTCAGCCAAAGAACTGAACTGGCTAGGCGGTACCATAAGCACAGCAGGGAAACACCCACCATACAACAAAGCAACCAGCAACCAGACCAACCTCCATGACCTCAAATGATCCCGACATCATAGAAGCAGGGCAGCGGCAGCCACAACTTCCAAAGCAAGTCCGCCTCAGGTGACACAGACGCATCCTCAGCAACCTCAGCAAATGAGCGAGCCACAATTCTCTAGCAGAAACAGCAGTAGCCACAAAAGATCCTTGCAGCAGAATCAGCTGAACAGAGGGAGCTCAAACACAGACACCCCAGCCCACCCAATCCCATGGTTAGGGCACAGGGGAAGCCAATATCACCAGCAACCAGATCGTCATCCAACCTCACCACAGGCAGCAACCTAATCCTCACCATTCAAACACAAACACCCTGGCCTCAATGCCAACAGCGACAACCCGATCATCATCCAACCTCACCTCAGGAAGCAACCTAATCCTCACCATTCAAACACAAACACTCTTGGCCTCAACACCAACAGCAATCCAATCAACAGAAACACCACCTGCTACCAATCACAACATCCACATGCCATCACCAATAGACCAACAACAACAGGCCTAAACCAGCCAATCCAGCCAGACCATCAGCCCTCATTCCATACCTACCATACAGATGGGGATTGCAGCACAGCCCTCAGCTCTGGCCTTCATTGACAACAGCAGCAGCAATAAAAATAAATAAATAAATAATCCAAACAGCCCAAGATAAGCAACAGGGGGAGATAAGCAGCAACCCCGCCCAGCGAGGCTGAAGTCCCAGGTTGGCACAGGGCAGAAAGATGCCCTGCCACTGATGAAATGCCAGCCGATCACCGAGAATGCCTCCTTAGCTGAAACCGAAACTGTTGAGGGCCATACACCCTCTGGCGGCTCTAGGAAGCTCCACTCTCCTATAGTACTGGCTATTGCCCTCTCCTCGACTCCCAAGTATGAGCATTTACACTGATACAAGAATAAAGATTCATTTCCAGAAGAATTGAAGGTTCACATTTCATTATACATTTTTTTCTGATTTAAGGCACACATGTGACAAAATTTTAACCAAACAAAAAAAGCAACACACAGCAGCATGCGGAATACAATGTGTATAGAAATATTTTGCTCGGTCCTAGGAGATTTGAAACTTGTTATTATGATATTCCAGATGACTATGCACCGTTTTTGCTCCATGGCTTGATCACGGCCACAACAATAATAACAACAATGAGCAGAAGTATGAGAATTGCTATGCACATCCACTTCCGAGAGCTCTTTTGCAACTTCTTTGCCTTTTGGAGTGCAGTTGTACCAGATTGCACGTGGTCCACTGCGCTAGATACCTGATGGGGAAAAAATCTGAGATAGACAAAAAAAGACCAAAACTGCAAAATACTTGAATAGAGAAATTATACAATCCTTGATCCCTGAGTTCCGATTAGGGTGGGCCACAATTGATGCAGGACAATTAACCACTTGCTCTAAAAGCTCAAACTGTTAGAGTATGGCGAATTAATCCCTTTATCTCATAGCCCAGGCCCCACATCTTATGGGTTAGGACCTCGGTCGAACCCCCCTCGTGGGCTCGTGGGCCCCAAATCACATGGGCCGCCCACCCCTAGTGTGTCCCCGCATCCCACAGGCTACTCCACTCGAGCCCGGTGTGAAATGCCCCTGCATTAATCACCCCCGGTGAGGAGTCTCAAACACGAGACCTCCCCCGTGGGCCCCGAATCACATGGGTCACCCACCCCGAGTGTGTCCCCGCATCCCACGAGCTACCCCACTCGAGCCCGGTGTGAAATGCCCCTGCATTAACAATCCAGTGATCCACACTAATGGATCATGCACCACAAACATTCCAGATCACAAGATACTATTGCTCGGTGTTGTGAAACAGTAAAGAAATGAAAAAAGCAGCTGTCTAAATACAATTAAAAAAATAAAAATAAAAACCAGAGGGAGAGGCAAAAGATTAGATGACTTGGATCTTCCACAACCTGAGTTATTTTTGGGGCATGATCCATCCAATGTGGGACCTGACTGGAGGAACAAAGGGCCAAGCATATCATGCATATCACCTGGATGAGGATCTGATGATTCCACCAAAGATGATATTCAATATAATTGGCATCCATCTTTTTATGGGTAAACAGAACATATTTCCATGTCATATCCGATTTATTGGTGTAACATGATTGCAATATATTCGATCTCTTACAAGTTTCAGTTAAAAGAGGTTCAAGGGGGGAATTTTTGGGAATAAACAGAAACTGGGATGATAGATCCATCACCATCGTCCTTTTGCGAAGAGTACATGGAACAGAAAATAAGTGGTCCCCAAAGTGAAAGTTCATCCAGCCCATTTGCTAGGTGGGCCACACGCTTACAAAGAAATGGATGGCTAGAGAAATGATAACCAATGATCTATTCAACCGCAAGCAAGAAGGTTGAGAAAATGAAGAAACGAGGAGGTCAAGAAAATGAACAGGCAAATATGTGGTTTTTTTTTTTTTTTTTGAAAGATAACTTGAGATAAAGAGGAAAAAAGGAACAAAAGAAGGGCTGCTGAGGAGGCAGACCCTTAAGAAAGCAAAAAAAAAAGATCTACATTGTTCCCTTCCCTTAGGGATGCCCATTCGACTATAAAGCATTTTGCATAGGTAGATACTAAATGAGGAGGCTTGGCCACATTCTGAAAACAACGATTGTTTCTTTCGATCCAGAGAGCCCACAAAACCGCTAGAATTCCGGTCCTCCAGATCTTTGATTTCTGTTTCCCTAATCTAACCCCATGCCAGGCTTTGAGAAGCGTGTCAACATCTTTGGAGAAGCACCAACTGATATTAAAACACGAGAGAATGGAACTCCAAACTGAGGAAGCAAAAGGGCAGTGGATGAGCAGATGGCTGACTGATTCTTCAGAGGACAGACAACATAAGCAAACATTTGGAAGAATCATTCCTCTCTTCCTGAGATTGTCCAAGGTCAGAATATGGTTGTTCCCAGCCAACCAACCGAAGACCTGAATCTTTGGAGGAACATCATATTTCCAAGTGAAATGAGAGTGGTGGGAGGGGACAGAAGCATTGCTAGCCGATATGATTTTAAAGAAAGAACGAACCATATACCCTGATGACTTGTCAGGCTTCCAAATGATAGTGTCATTACAACCAGTGTTCAGGGGGACTTCCTGGATGAACTGTAGTAAGGCCACATAATGATCAACTTCCCAGTCCTGAAGATTCCTTCTGCAGGGGAAGTTGGACCAATATGTGGTTGGAGTTGGACCAATAGACGGCTCTCACTCAGATATATGTGTTTCTCACCTGATGAGTGGTCTAGCCTGATTTTTAGGATAAGACATACCCTGAAGGCACCAACACACGTGTGTCATGCCAGGATGTGTATTGTAGTTGTGACAGCACATGAAGATGGACAACCAGGCCAGGCCACCAACCTACATCTATTGCCTAGCTTGATGGGCCTAGGATATAGAATGACAGAAAATGAGCTAATCTACCCTTGGGCCATGATCAAGGGAATGGTAACACTACACTACGAGCTTGGTTTATGATTTATGACCCATGAATTCTAGAGGGTTTGAATCATTTCAAAATTCAAAACTTTTGATGCTCAAATGGTTCCCACCACCCAGCTAGGAATTAGGATGGTCGGTCACCTAGGCTTTTTCAGGTGTTTTTAACTACCTTGGTTAAAAATTTACTGCTTGCATGAAAAAGGATTGTGCTTGAGAGAGTTTGTCACATTATGCATGAGTCGGTGAAGGGTAAGCACTAAGATTCATTTCAAGTCCCTCTTTCCCTTCCTCAAATTTGAGAATTCTGCTGGAATAAAATAAATAGGCCTGTACCTGTGATTCGATGTTGTCCAGCATTTCACCCTGCGCCTCCACCAACACTCCCAAATCTAGGAAAATCTACAAAAAGAAAAATTGGAATATTAGTGAAATTTTGAGAGGAAAAAAAATCTGCAATGAAGATTTTGAATACACCTGCTAGCATCTTCCTGAGTCTTGGATTTGATTCCTTTTGTATCATAGAACATGAATTTCCTTTTTTCTCCATTTTTTTTCTTTAGACAAGACTCTAAATTATTGTCTAAAGTACCTTTCTTTTCCCCCCTTATCTCTAGGATGCAAAGTCTTCAGTAGGGCTATCAACCTGGTTCAACTGGTGCCCGGGTAAACCCAACCCCAACTTGTTGATTTTGTGGGCCTTGAAATTAAGCCTGGGATGTGACAGCCATAAACACACCACAACCCAGGTATGGGCTGTACCCCAATTAAAAAGAAAAAGAATCAATCTAAAAGTGCAAGCCTGGTCCTCCTATGAATTAGGCCTTGGCTGCCCCTGACGGGCTTGACATGCCATAAACAGACCATGACATGCACGGGCCCTACCTCAATAAAGAAAGCAGTCAAACCTAAAAGCCCAACTCTGGTCTTTCTGTGTATTAAGCCCTGAATTTAGGCCTTTGATGCTCCCGACAAGCTTGAGATGAACAAAAACTGCATGCTGAGCCAAGCTGAACAGACCCTCGGTCCATTCTAAAAGCTTCAAACCCAGCTAATGGCTCAATGAGAACTGGTATGGAGGAAGAATATGAAAGCATTTCCAATGGATTCCTCGACACCCACAAAAAATCACATACAGGTGAGAACAAAGCTTCGACAGAATGAACTCAAAATGAGAGAGCGAGGGGGGAGGGGGGGATATGAAGTAAAATATCATCTTCAAAAGGAAGGAAGATGCATACGGTGCATGGCAGAACGGAATGTGTAGCCAAGCCCAATTAGTTGGGGTAAGGCTTAAATACTGAGGACGATAGGAGACGTGGTGAAGTTTAAAAATTACCTGCTTGAAAACACCACGTGAAAGAGTAAATTAGGGAGTTAAGGAAAACTTTGTTGGTGTCCTTTGCCCATGTTTGAAGGGAAGGGAAATTTTATAGTTGACGATCTTGCCAAAAAGGGTGTTCTCTTCCCTTTTGTAATTCTTTTCATTTCTTAATAAAATCACTTCTTGCCTTTAAAAGAAAAAACGTCACCAACGAAAAGCACTGTCCTCGCTCCAGAAGTCAGTCAGACTAGGAGGCAGGGAAAATATGATTTTTCAGTTCGCCGCGAAGTCTTTGACCTCATCACAGACAAAAGGAAGCCTCGAAAGCTCCGCCTATTTAGAGAACCCATTGAAAGCGCGATGGGATAACCTTCTAAAAATATAAGGGCAGTGTACAAACTTGGACTGGTACAATGGATTGTACTTATAACCGCCTAAGGACTCCAAAACCCGAAGTTTGCTAATTCCACAAGCATGTGGAATCCTGCTCATTCACAGACAACCACGTGAAAATATGGAACACATGCACAATTTCTGAACTTTCCATTTTGTTGGAAATAAGGCTTTCATCTTCTGCCTCAACAATCAGGCAGTTCCACTCCTCAGGTAGGCCACGGAGTATGAAGTAAGGTAATGGTTAAAACATTTTTACTAGCTGTTGATCTGTTTTGGTAGCTGTGGCCACCTGAGGCATTGAATGGCCTGAATTTTAGGCCAGAAGATCTAAACAGAGAAGCCAACCTGATGAAAGCTCAGATCTCTCACGCGTGTTCAACATTAGCACGTGCACCTGCATGTGGATGGGCAGGGGCGCAGGGCCCCAGACGCATGTGCAATTAGCAAACCTCCCAAAGCCCAATTGTCAGGGTCCAAAACAACCCTTACTCAATTTACTGCCACAACATGACATTCTAAACATAAAACATCCCAGAACATGCATAAATTCATGTAAAATTTTCCTGAAATCGGAAAATTAACAAACACAATCTAAAATTGGAAAGAAATAAACTTAGATTGGCTGTCAAAAAAAACTTCTCAATAAGGTTACTTGCAAACCCAGCAAAACTTAGAAGCTATCTTTGACTTGAATTTACAAAGAAACTAATTTAAACGGATCTTGGAACTGTAGATTAGAAAATTTCAAGAACTCCAAGCCAAAGCCCAAACTGGAAACCTTCCTAATCATATTACTACCCGATTTGGCTCTTGGTAGGACCCCAAATGATGAACTCGTCAAACAAAAATCTATTTTTTGCCACGACCATGTAATCTTTCGACCTTTGGAAGGATAACCCAATAGGCTACCCAATGGTTCCAATCAATGTTTTAAATATCGAAGCTATCGGCCGATATATCCCACGATATATCTTGCATCCCACATGCGCGATACGGAAAGCACAGGTAGTGCCGATATATCCGACATGTTTGATTTGGTGACCATTTATGATCCCCGCTTTTCTTTTTGAAATTATGTTAAATCAGTGTCTAATGGTTACAAATCCATTGGTTCTTCATTTTTTGCATTAAAAATGGAGTTGAAGCTTTGATTTCAATATCCATTGGTTCTTCATGTTCTCCATTATTTTTTTCAAAATTTTCCTTCAATCAGCTATCAATTGAGACTAATTTTGAAGTAATTAGGAGTAGTTGATGAAATGATCATCATATACCCTCTAATTTCAAATTTTGAGTGTTGGTGGTCCAATTTGGGGAAAATTGGGGAAAAATATTAAATTTCTCCAATTTCTCCAATTTCTCTCAAATTGCTTGCAATGTTGCACTCCAAACATGAAATCAAGCATGTATGAGGGCTGTCAATTGAGACTAATTTTGAAGTATTTAGGAGTGTTTGATGAAATGATCATCACATGCACTCTAAATTTTGTGCATTCAATTTGAATATAATTGCATTAGTTCAATATTTCAATCAGACAACATATAGCTTAGGACCCTATACAAAGGAAACCTATTATGTGCAATTCTTTTTTGAGATGTTATGATTTAAAAGTGTATATTAAGATCTTTTTTAACGATCCCTGAAGTTTCACTGAAAAATTAAACCATTTTCCCAATGTTTCCCCATGTTTCCCAAAAAGTGCAATAAATTACCAGATACAAACGATGTATCCCGTGCAATAACCGATATGTATCTGTATCCCAAGGGTGCGATACGTAATGCAATACCGATATTTCGAACACTAGTTCCAATTTGTGTCTAGCAGAGGTTTGTCCCTCAGACCAGTGCTGCTTTTTTGGATGATGAAAATAAGACTATAAAATCATGCACGTGAGGCATACTTTACCAGGAGCAAATCTGAGGGGGAAAAAAAAAAGATTTTGAAACTATGACCAAGCAAACCATCTTTTGATCCCTTGACGTATATTTTGTGGGGTTCAACTTGCATTAAGGATCCACATTGGAGGCCAAACACCACAAGTTTTTTGGATTATACTTTATTTATTTATCTTCTCATTTTTCAAGCATGTCTTTTTTTAGAGTTCTATAAAATCTGACTCAACCTGTCTCGATCAACTGAGTCAGATTGAATTAGCATGTATCTTGACTTGATCAAGATTTTAAACACTGAAGCAAGTACCTGATGCAACTCAAGAAGCTTCTTCTCTAAATCTCTCACCGCATCATGGCGCTCTTGGATTTCTGCCAAGGTGTCCATTACCTACAATCAAATTTGGGATGTCTTTATTAATATGGATCTATCCTTAAAATTCAACAGCAAAGCACAAACAACAATGATCATTTAACAAGTCTTAACGCTGTGCAATTATTAAGTAAAAAATATATATATAAAAATAGTTATGAACTAGAAACATCAGAAAATAAAACAAATGCAGAAGATAATTTCTTTGTTGAGCCATGCAAGCTCGAAGAGTAGAAAATGTGTCAGATCTGGGCCATTTATCCCACCAAGAAAATGCCCTGACACAAAAATCAGGCTAACTGAAGCAGGACAATGGCTGTTGGATGGTCTCAATCAGCCCACAATCTCAATCTCAATACTTGGATAACATTCAAAAATAAACAACCAAATTTGCAGGTTTAAATCTTACTGCACAAGTTGGACAGTGTCGCACATCGGCCAATGATTAGCATTGCACTAGTTGGCATGATGCAAGCATCAATGCACTTGTATTGAGCATGATATGCCTAATAGGTTCCAACGAATCTCTGCCCAAAGCAAAACAAAACCTAACTTCATCCTAACCATTCATTAAGCCGAATCCTAACCATCTGTTTTAATAAAATATTAACAATGACAAAAATATCCCAAATTTTCATCATGGTCATACAGGGCTTCAAGAAATAGGTCATAACTCACTCAATTCATATCAAATCACAAGATCTTGGGCTCATCTGAAAGCGAACTTGATAAGTCTACAAATGGAGCCAATTTGGTGTCATTAGGACAGCTTGATACCAAAAAAGCTGCCTACAAAGTGATGAAAATATTAAAGGGGAACTTGTTCACTAAGTAAACACTATAACAACTAATTAAACAATAAACAGGATAATTTTAAAGATCTCCACTGTTTTGGATTATTGCAAGTGCTTCCCCTTATTAGAGATGGTGGGAATATGTGCTAAACGATAAAAACTCATTTAAGGAATTTGTTTTGCACAAGTTTAGGGCCCCACCATCATTACGAATGGCATCCAACCTGATCCAACAGGTTGCTCCACCATAAAAATTGGGCACCCAAAAACCCTCGCCATGTGGGCCACAACATAGAAAACAATGGACAACCACCCAAACCACCAAATTCATGCGGTGGACCACCTAATGATTGGATTAGCTTGACTTTTCGAGTGTCCCATTTTCATGGAGTGACCATGCTAAACGGGTCAGACGACATGCACAGAGTATGGAGGACCCACATGTCTACGAGTTGCATATAAGATAGGAGTAAAACGGTCAACTGCTCAAAGATAACAGTGCCGTTTCTTTGTATAGGGGAATCTGCAATGAATCTTTGAAAGCAAGGGCAGGTATATGGAATAATCCAAAATAGAGAGGAGGTATTTACAATTCTCCAAACAATGAACCTATGGACATGTGGACCCATAGTTTGATTATACCATGTATGGTCCATCAATTAAGGGATTAGGCACTTTTTGTCCATCTCCTTCTCTGGAAGTCTCATCTGTCTTGTATATACCTCATTTTTCATTCAATTTTACATTAGTTAGCTGTGTTACCAAAAGTCTAAATTGCCCATTTACTTTATTTCCTCCTAATTACGTGTTTTATGATGTAATAACGGGGAAAATTGGTTCAGAGCATGAGGCAGGAGGTTTATACCATCTGGATCATGCAATAAGTACAACACTCATCTAGTGTGACACCACTCCAATGGCATTGTCGCCTTTGGACATCTTCCTCTAAATAAGCTGAAGCAAATGGTTCCAGAATTAGTATTTGTTTCTGATTTTGACTGTGAAGTTTGTCAATATAGTAAGCATAGTCATGCATCTTTTCCACCCCGCATAGATCTATGTCCATCGGGTCCTTTCTTATTAGTTCATTCTGATGTATGGGGCCTCGTCAGTCCCAAGTCATCATTGGGTTTAAGTATTATGTTATCTTCGTGGATGATTTTTCTAGAACTATTTAGCTAAATTTATTGAAAGAAAGAGCAGAAGTTTTTCTATATTTCAATTATTTCATGTTCAGATTAAAAATCAATTCAAAACAAACATTTAGATTCTGCGTTCAGATAACCAGGGAAATAAATGCCAAATGAGTTTCAGCCATATTTACAAAAACATGGAATCTTACATCAGACATCTTGCAATCACACTCCACTACAAAATGAGGTGGCTAAACACAAGCATAGGCATTTACTAGAGGTCATACAGGCTTTTTAACTTCAGATTAATATACCAAAGTATCTCTGGAGAGGTGTTATACTGACTGCATGTCTTCTCATCCATCATATGCTCTCATTTACTTTAAAGGGAAAAATTCCTCTTCAAATGTTCAGTCCTTTGTGTCCTTTATTCTCTCTCCCTCCAACGGTTTTTGGGTGTACTGTTTTGTTCATCATTTGAGACTTTGACAAGTTTTTTGTTTTCTTTCCCTTTTTTTTTTTTTTTTTTTTTTTTTTGGAAAGGTAACAGCAATTTTACCAAACAAATGACCTCCTCAACAAAAGAATCCTTGTTTTGAAAGCACCAACTGTTTTCAACCTTCCAAATAAACCAAAAAAATCTCACCGCGACAAGCCTCCAAACTGCTTTCCAAGATTTACACACTGCTTTCCAAGTTTGACAAGTTAGACCCACACTCTTTGAAATGTGTCTTTCTTGGATGTTCTAGGTCTCAACATTGGTAGAAGTGTAATTGTCCCTCTCTCCAGAAACAGTTTGTGCCCTAATGTTATTTTCTTTGAATCAACTCCCTTCTTTCCATCTGAGCATCAGAAGTTTGTGGACATGGTCATGGACACATCAACTCGGGTTGTTTTACCTATTCCAGACCAATCACTCTTTACTGATCCATCTACTAATCAGGCGCTCCAGGTATGCCTTGGACGGAAGAAAAGGTGGTGGTGCACCACCCATCCCTCATGCTTCTCAACAGCCATCTTCCACGTCAACAGATCCATTACACTACTATCTCCAATGATCTACAAATTAATGTACATAAAGGTACTTGATGTTCAAGCGTGGCACGGGGTTCAACAAGGAAAGGTGAAGACAATCATTTGGAGGATGTCAGTCCTTGCAGTCTGGTGGTCAGTTTGGGGAGAAAGGAATAACAGATGCTTCAGGAATTCTTCTAATTTGGCTGGGATTGTTGCTACTAGGGCCAAGCGCTTTATGATTGAGTGGTCCTCCAATGTCAAGGATCTTTTTGGCCACGACTTTTTCTTTTTAGGAGTGTAATTGTGGTCTGCTCCCTCAGCAGCCCTTCTTTTGTCTGTTTTTCTTTTCTTTCCCTTTAATGAAATCGTTTCATCTTTCAAAAAATTTAAAAAAAAAAAAAAAAAAAGGTACTTGATGTTGCACTCTTCATCATATCTCCAACTATGTTTTCCTAGATAACTTATCTCCTTCCAGCAATTTATGTGTTCCCTGAAATCTGTTTCTATTCCTCATTACTTTCAGGAAGCCCTGTCTGGTCATGGTTGGAAGCAAGCTAAGTGTGACAAGATGCAAGTTTTACATTTTAATGGGACATGGGAGTTGACATCATTGTCCACTGATAAGCGAGCTGTGGGGTGTAAATGGGTTTATACCATTACAAACTTCCAAATGGTTTTGTTGACCAACCAAAGGCCCGTCTTGTTGCCAGAGGGTTAACACAATCCTTTGGTGTGGATTATAACAAAAAAATTTCCCTGGTGGATTAAACTCTATCCAAATTATCATCTCTACTGCCATAAATTTGAACTGACCTCTGCATCAGTTAGATGTTAACTTGAATGGGGATTTGTTTGAGGAGGTGTTTATGGAGCAACCTCCAGAGTATGTTTCTCAGAGTTAAATAAGGTGTGCATGCTTAAAAGTCCCTTTAAGGGTTGAAGTAGTCTCCTCAGATGTTAGAGTTTGGGCTGGCATAGATCCAAGCCAATCACTTAGTTTCTTTTATAAGAAGGGCAACGGTGCATGTGAGATTGTGTTGGTTGTGTTATTTTGATGATATCGTCATTACAAGCAAGGATGACAGTGCTATAAATCATCTCAAAGCGTATCTCAAGCATCACTTTCAGACCAATGACTTAGGTAAGCTACAATATTTTCTAGGTACTGGAGTGGCCAAGTCTAGGGTAGGAATTAATCTTTCCTAGCAAAACTATGTTACAAACTTACTGTCCGAGACTGGTATGCTTGGGGCCAAACCTCTTGATACTCCTATGAATTCTAATCAGAAGCTGATTGTGGAACAAAGAAATTTGTTTGATGATCCAAGTAGGTATTGTAGGCTAGTTGACAAGTTCATATACCTCACAATTACATATCCTAATATTACATTTCATACGTGTTGTAAGTCAATAAATGCAGGTTCCTAGAACCCTTCATCAAGACGCAATTATTCATATGATAAGGTATTTGAAGGGATCTCCTGGGTATAATTACAAGAGACATGAGCCATTCATGTTGAACAGTACTCAAATGCATTGGGGTTGGTTCCGCAGCTGACAGACACTTGACTACCAGTAATTGTACATATGTTGGTGGTAATTCCGTGACTTGGAAAAGCAAAAAAGCCGAATGTCATGGCAAGATTAAGTGCAGAGGCAAAAAATTTAGAGGTATGGCCCATACAACTCGTGAGCTTATGTGGCTACAAACATTGCTTCATGAGATTTTTTCAGTAGGCATGGATGATATCTATGCTCCACCTTGAGGAGTGTTATTGATAGTGGATGTGGTTGTAGGTGATGGTAAAAATGGTCATAAAATTGGGAACATCGGCTTCGAAATTGGGAACGGGTCTGCGATACAATTCTGGGAAGACCGGTGGCTAGGAGGTTAGTGAATACGTTAATCTACTGGACTGCTTATCCAGGGTGGTCCCGGACTAGGGAAATCCAAATAAGCTCATCTGGAAGAGGGACAAATCCAGTCAGTTCTCGGTCAAGTCCCTATACTCTTATCTTGCCCCCTCCCCCTCCCCTGCGAACCAGGCCTCCCCCCCAAAGTATATTTGTTTTGGTTGGCTGGCGGAAAAAAATCGGATCTTAACAGTAGACAATCTTAAAAAGAGAGGCATACAGCTCGTCAATATTTGCCTCTTCTACATGAAAAGTGAAGAATCAGTCGACTACTTACTGGTTCACTGCCCATTCATCTCCCAGATCAGGCGGGACTTCTTCAACAGATTCAATGTCAGCGGTTGTTTCCCGGATTCTGCTTCCTCTATGTTAGCTTATTGGCAAGGGTTTAAACTCGGCAAAAACAAATCCCGAATTTGGAGAATGGCGATCCTCGCTATTTGGTAGGCTGTTTGGAAGCAGAGAAATGAAATATGTTTTAATGACACCCAGTCCTCGGCTCAAGCAGTGGGATCCTTTGCAAAAAAAATGATAATTGAATGGGTAGCAAATGTTATTGGGCTTAAGGACCATAATCTTTTGTTTTTAGGCTTGTAGGCTTCTGGTTCTGCAATCTCAGCAGATCCTTTTTCTGTATTTTCGCTCTCTTTTTAATATAATTTTGTTGCTTCCAAAAAAAAAAAAAAATGGTCATAAAATTGTACAGCCCACATGGTCTTTGGTCTTTGGTCTTGTAACCTTTCACTTCATGTTATTTGGTGATGTAAAAAGCATATTGTAACAAGTGAGGGGCGAACTGGACATTTTTATTTTATTGCTTAAAGTATAGAAGCAAAGAGAGGAAGACATCCAAATTTAACCCTTCTCATTGTTCTTTCATACTCCATATCTTTTCTCTGTTACTCCCTTTCCCACTATTTTTCCCATACCAAACTATAGAATCCACCCTTGGCGTGGAGTCCAGCCTAGAGCCCCCATAATGTAGATATGCTTGACGCGTATCCTGGATGCATCAGTAGATCTTTGTCAATCCTTTTTCACATAAATCTCATTCACATTCTCTTAACCAATCAATCAAAACTAATTACAGTTCGGACTTCGGAGACCATTGCATGCATTTTTTTATGGATAACCTTAAGTTGTAAATTGTTCATTTGTCAACTAATCACTCTAGAAACACTCATTCAAAACTAGATTTCTCAGATAATAACTCGGCAACCTTGATCAAGAGCAGTTATAACATATTCCTGAAGGAAAAAGTCAACTGCTGCCTTGATCAGTTGAAGTTTGATTTGAGTTCAAGACGATTCATGATTTTTTAAACAAAGTTGGAAAAAGAGGTTACCATATCCACTACAAAAGAAGAAAGAAAATTTAAAAAGAAAGAAAAAAAGAAAGAAAGAAAGAAAAAGAAAAAGAAAAAGAAGAAGAAGAAAAGGTTTAGCACAACCAAAACTGCAAATAGTCAAAAACAAGAGAAAAGAGAGAGAGAGAGAGAGAAGAAAAGAAAGGTTTCTCTTTTTTTGGGCCTTTAGTTTTTCTTTCCTTTTGCCGTTTTTGTTGTATCCTTTTCAACCTTCTTAGTGGTTTCTAATAAAGTCTCCGTTGCCTCTCAAAAGAGGGAGAGAGAGAGAGAGAGAGGAAGGAAGGTTACTGCAACTGAAACCCCAAATATTCAAAAGCGAGAGAAAAAAGGCAAACCTGTCCACGGCCTTGTTCCTGAATTGCTTTCTGGAATATTTGCTCACCATTCCCAGTCTCTATCAACCGGTCAATAGTCTATATAGGATCGAACAATCACAAGAGAATGATATCAAATATGTGGATAAATAAAAAGGTCACCAGAAATTTGACAGACTAATCTCACCTCTTCATCAGCTCTTGTTCCCGTCACTGAACATCAAGAAAAACAAGAGAAACATTTGAAAACTATCAGAGTAAAACAAGGAATACAAACTGGATGCATCACACACAAGTAATAAAAATTGTGCTTTTGTCAGTGCCATGAGAACCTGTGAAAACCCTTCTCTCAATGACTTCTCGGTACTCTTCATGGATAGTTTCTCTTAAAGTCTGCAAAACAAGTTAAAATTGAACTATTAAGGAATAAAGAAGCCTTTGGTTACAGTGAAGAAGTATGATATATAGAATACCTGAAATTCAGACATTCTTTCTTTCAACTTCATTTTCAACGCACTGCAACAAACAGAAGGCCACATAATTGGGATCTTGTAAACTTGAACACCAATTAACATGGAGTCTAGGACACACCACTATTTACTTTGCTGCCATGGAGGACTTACTCTATCTTTCATCTTTTTACAGTTGCTTTTGTGTGTGTGTGCAGTAACCATCTACTTAATGGCTTAGAGTGGATAAGGCTTAGATGATGATTATGATGATGTCGTCCTCATTTTCAACATGGTGTGGATGCAACAAGCCAGTCAGTCCCAACTCCCAACGAGGGGGGTTGATGTCAGGTGGTCAGCCAGTCCTCGAAACCTTTCCCAAGCAATCATGAGAATAGGACCCAAATGACTGGGAAAAGGATATGATGATGACAAATTGTGTTCCTTATTAATTAAAGGAATGGCTATTTATCAGTAAATGTGTGATACATAATTCTATTTATAAGGATACATTTTTCGATATTTCATACCTACAGTAACCAATACAATTTTTTTTTTTGAAAGATAACTGAAACTTTATTGAAAACTAAGCAAAAACAAAACACAGGGGAAGGGGTGCCAAGAGGGCAACCCAAATTTAAAAAAGAAAATCGATACAACGAACTCCCCTAAGATTAGAATAAGAAGCCCATTCAATGACTAACGCTCGCGCCCTTGAAGATATGGCACTCGCTGGTTTGGAGATGTTGAAGCATCTTGCATTCCTTTCTTCCCACAAAGCCCACCAAACCGCAACTAAGGGCATCTTCCATAGTATAGTCTTGCCCTTTCCTATCCCCACTCCATGCCAAGCCAAAAGCAAGGCCTCCACCGAACCCAGGAGAGCCCACAAAACTTGGAAACGAGAGAGGATATCTGCCCACACTGACCCCGCAATGGGGCAATGCATGAATAGGTGATCGACCAATACCTCATTATGCGTGCATAAAATGCATATGTTAGGCAATACCATGCTCCTCTTGCGAAGGTTGTCGATCATTAGAACTTTCTTCCTCCCAACAAGCCAATCAAATGCCACAAACTTAGGAGGGGCTCCACAGTGCCAAACAACTCTAGTTGAACCTCTTGCGAGGGGGGATTTACTTCCACGAATGAGGTCATAGAAGGACTTCACCGAAGACTGCCCGGAACTTCCTGCCTTCCAGTAATGCTTATCGGCGTCCTCGGGGGAAGGGGCCAAAAGGGAGATCTAATCCAAGAGGCTAGCAAAATCAGAAATTTCTTCGCCCCGAAGGGACCTCCTTAAAGGGAAATCCCGCGAAGCAGAATTTCCATCACGAGAATACCACTCCCCCACCATCACCAAAGGATTCGGCGCCAAACGATATAGCCACGGGAATTAAAGCTTCAAGGGAGAGTTACCAGCCCAAGCATCTTCCCAAAATCTAATTCTAAATCCGTTTCCCAAGGAGAAAGCCACTTCCCCCATATAATCCTCCTTCACGGAAAGCACACCTTTCCAAAAGGTCGATGCATAAAATCCTTGGCTCCTCATTCATACAATATTTATAAGACGAATAATATGATCCTTGAACCAAGGACATGCATAAAAGCCTTGGCTCCTCAATTCATACAGTGGGGTCCATGCTTCAGTGGATCCAGAGAATTTATCTCATGGGACCCACAACAGATGAACCCTGCCTTGAAAATATCCAAAATTGGAAAATCCCAACCTTCAATCTGTGCACTGCAAATGGATTTATAGGGAAATGGTACATTAATCCATAACGGTCCATATTCAACTGAAAAGAATGTCAAAGATTGGATGGCTTGTATCAATTTGGGAGATTTTAGGGGCATGGTCAATCCATGATGGGGCTCATCAGTTCAGCATCTGGATCACCGAATGATGGACCCCCCTTGTACAGACTGACGATGCAACGAGACTGAGGGGCGGGAACATAGAATTCCTCTATTTATAAGATATCTCGTACATCACCATATGTAAACATGTTGGACTGCTGGGCTTACTGAGGTTGCCGTTTCTGGAACACTATGTCATGTCTGACATCCACACATGTCAGTCTCTGCCTGGTCCAGTTTGGGAGTCTGCCATAATTGGGATTGGTTCGCTTCTTTTACCAGATTCTACCCACTTTGGCTTTGGTTCAGAAAGGAATGGGAACCGCATTCATTTGCCTGTTTTTTCTGCTCCAAATTGCAAGTGAGGATGACATTAAATGGGTTCTTGCACGTGGAACAACTCCAAGCCGTTCTTATGCCAATTTTGGCAGAGCACAGTCCACCGCAAACCAGAGCAACTTTCAAATGGGTTATTGCATAAAGTAGACACAATTCAACTAGGGAAAAAGAAATTAGAGAAATCCACATATCACTTACAGAGTCGTTGACATTCTCGATCGGTCTACTGCTGTTCCCTTTCCACATCCAGGCTTTTGCCTATTATTTAGATTCTGGATTTTGAAAGAAAAGGAAAGATAGACTTAGATAGGATAGAATTAGAAATGAGTGGCAAGACAAGGATAGCATCATAAATGAATGCATTCGAGGGAATATACGAGTAGCACTAATAGGCAATAAGATGAGGGGAAGTAGTCTTTTAGATGGTTTGGTCATGTTCAATGGAGACCGATAACTGCACTGTTTAGGAGTGAGTTGGTACAAGCTAAAGGCTCTAAAAGGGCAAGGGGAAGGCCCAAAAGGACGTGAATGGAAGCAGTATGAAAAGACTTGACGGCCTATGGTCTAACTGAAGTTATGACCCTTGATTGAGTGGAATGGTGGAAAAGGATTCTTGTAGCCAACCCTGATTAGTTCGGATAATGCTTAGATGATGATGATGATGATTTGGAAAGGAAAAAAAAAAATTAACTGCAAAATAAAGGAACTTTCATGGAATGAACAGCTCATGGAAAGAACAATAAGCAGCATTACATCTCTATCAAGCTGTTCAAGTTTTGATTTTGCAAAACGAGCAATTTTTCCCACTTCATCTACATCTTTCTCCATGCGCTGCTTGATTGCTGCAACCAATAATAGAATCAGTTACAGCTGCTCTGAGTGAATGATGGTCAGAAAAAATAGTATTGATTACTGGGATACAAGAAAACTAATCCTCAACAGACCCTAACAAAAAAGGGGTAAAAAAGTCTCCATACATGGAGACGATTAAAAAATACAGATTTCTTATATATATATATGGGAAAAGGTACTATGCGCTCGACCTCACGATAAGCTCCCGTGAGGTCGAGCTGTGTGGGCCCCACCGTGATGCGTTTCGACCATAAACCCCGTGCATTTGATGGGTCCCCTTTAAATTATGGGATACCCCAAAAATCAGCCGTATACGGAACTCAGGTGGGCCATACCATCTAAAATTATGTGAAGACACCGTTAAAACATATAAAAGCACTTGGTGGGGCCCACCTGAGTTTTGCATGCGCCTGAAACTTGGTCTGAACCCTCATTCAAGTGGGACACACATAATGGATGGGCTGGATTTGCAAACCACATGTCGGTGGGCCCTCAAAAATGGTTATGAATGTTTTAATGGTGCACGGCCCCTCTCCACTTCTGTATGTGGTGTGGCCCACACAAGTCACGGATTGACTTGATTTTTGAGACCTAGGCACACGATGGAATGGTGCATCTGACTGATGGGGTAGATGTTCGAAACGCATCACGGTGGGGCCCACACAGCTCGACCTCATGGGATGTTAAAATCAGCTCGAGCGAATAGTACCTTTTCCCTATATATATATATATATATATATATATATATATATATATATATATAATATATATATATATATATATATATATATATATATTCCATTTTAATATTGTTCTTTTTTATTTGTCATTTATAACAGACAAAAAGGGAAGAAAGCAGTTTCATAATAAGTTTAAATACTCGATAAAAATTATATTGCACAATAAAATGCATTTTATTTCTTCTCTATCCAACTATGCTGCTCCACTAGAACTAACAAGCGAAGAAACAAGAACCTTATAAACAAAGCAAATCTGGATGTGTTGTGACAAGCAGGTACCTTTCATTGCAGAAGCCTTGGTTACAGCCTTTGACTCCTCATTTGCATCCTGAATGTGTCATAAGCAAGTGAGTGACAGGCAGGAGAAGTACATTGACCAATTGATCAAGTCATTAAAGCAAGCTATCAAAGCATATTAATCATCAGATAGTAAAACAAAAACTGTTTTATAGTAATTACTTTGCTTGAGCAATATCCCTTTGCTGTTTTTGGCTCCTTCCCTGTCATAACATACCTTTCATGTAACAGGTATAGTTTAGTGAATAGCAATGTTTCTCTTTGCACCATTATGGTTATTCCCAAGTATCACAGTGTTGAGGTCCTTAATGACATGTTCGATCCTGGATTACATCCGCCACGGCCCACAAGAAGAACAAAGGTTATGCTAACTAATCTTTTAAAAACCAAATCAAACCAGCCACGGTCGAACTGGTTTGAACCATGACATCATAATTAATATAAAATTATTTCCCATAACAACTGTTTACCGGTGAACCAGTTAAACCGCCAGTTTTAACTGTCTCTGGCCAATTAATACTAGTTTGGACTCACTCTTATCCAATTTGGAGAGCTGTTTTGATCTAGAAAGGTTTGAACCAAACCTCACTGGGGAGAGCTCCAGTTCCAGTCAGATCAGACGGTCTGGTTCAGTTTTTGAAACATAAATGCTCAGTCATCTCAGCCATTTTATATTATGTTTATGCTGTTCAACTGCTGTCAATTATAAACATAGGTTTTAGATAATTTTAACATGGACACTGAAACATAAATACTAAGTCATATCAACCATTTTATATTACGTTTACACTATTCAAGTTCAACTGCTGTCAATTATAAACATTAGTTTTAGATGATTTTAACATGGACACTGAAACATAAATACTAAGTCATATAGGCCATTTTATATTACGTTTATGGTGTTAAACTGCTGTCAATTATAAACATAGGTTTTAGATGAGTTTAACATTGACACATCCATGTCAGAAAATGAGATGAGGTGTCTTAATATGGCAACATTGACAAACCAAACCCCATGTGATTATGTATTACCAGAAAAGATATATTATTACGTAACTACTACTTCCACTATAAGTGCAACATGTTGACATACAATAATGTGTATATATTTAAGAAGACTAATAATACTAATCATCATCATCATCATAGCTATATCTATAGTTGCACGAAGCATAAAGGTGTAAGTGTAACAGCAACAGATTTGAGTGCAGGTATGAGAAAGCATTTGTTCAAAATGTTAACAAGTGTAAATAGCTAGGAAGAAGGAGCAGCAGGAGCGCTAGTCTACAATGTGATTCGAGATTACAGCAGCCCCGGGGTAGAAAGTCTATGCAAAAAAGGCACTGTCCCAGCTATTTTTTGTCGGCTTTAGAAATCATGTTTTCCCAAGTATATACAAAACATATGCTCATGATTTCTTTGGAAGAAGTTTTACAATCGGCTGTCCACTCCAAGGTTACCTGGATCGCAGGACACTCCAGTACGTCATATGGGAACAGTACATGGTACGCTAGGGGTATGATCATGTGGGGTCACTCCAGTACATACACCATGTGCAAAATAGTTTAACATTCAAATCAATGCTAATTTATATTTTGTTAGGAATACTCATGTTTGTGTTCTTGAGGTGTACCATACTGTTGGAATACCCATTCGTGCGTTCATGAGGTGTACCACAATGGAGTGGATTCGTTTAGACTGCTTATGTCATACTTTTCTCTTGTAACCATTCACGCATATCTTTTGTAACCATTAGAGTCTATAAATAGAGAAGTGAGATAAGAGGAAGATCAGCTCTCTAATCTCTCTTCTTCTCTTTTCTTCTTTCCATGGTTTACAATTCCATTATCATGGTATTAGAGCTTCTCTAAATAGTAGCCCTCTTTCTTTCCTTTTCCCTTTCTTTCCTTCCCTCTTCTTTTGTTCTCCTTTTCGTGTATTATTTCCTTTTCTTTCTTGCATCTGATTATCTCTAAGCATCCTGGGCGTATTCAAATGGTGCACTACAGCTATGACTGGACTGGATATTGCCCGTGTGAATTTGAGCATTTTGTGCATGAGTACAAATTATAGTATGTGCGTTGATAGCTCACAAATGCATTGGTGCTTGCCATCGGGACGGTAAAAAAGGGATTGTCTGTAAACTAGATCTGGAGAAGGTGTATGGCCATGTAGACTGGGGTTTCTTGGATTATATGTTGGGGAGGTTGGGATTTGGAGTCAAATGGAAGTCCTAGATCCAATCATGTCTATCCTCAATTAACTTTTTATTCTTATAAACGGATATCCTTCGGGTTTTTTAAAGCATCTAGGGATCTTCGTCAAGGAGATCTCCTTGCTACATTTTTATTTTTTATTTTTTATTTTTTATTTTTTGTTGTGTCTGAGGCCCTTAGTAGGATGCTTAGCAAGGGTCAATCGGTGGGATTGTTCGAAGGAATTAAGATGCCAAATGTAGACACCCCTATTTCCCATCCGCAATTCATGAATGACACCCTGATTTTTTGTAAGGCATCTGGGTCTAAGGTGGACAGCCTTTGTAAAATCATCCATTGATTTGAGGTCGTTTCAGGTCTAAGGGCCAATCTATCCAAGATTAAAATGCTGGGTATTAGTCCGGAGGAAGCGGAAATCAGGTCGTTGACTGTTATATGAGAAGCCATGCAGGGTCATTTCCCTCCACCTATTTAGGGCTTCCCCTGTGTACTGGAAAGCCTCCGAAGCACCTATGGGATGCGATCATCGGGAGAATGGAGAGGAAATTGCCTCCCTGCAAAAGTAGGTTACTCTCTTTGGGAGTAAGGATCACCTCAATCAAGTCCGCTCTTTCAAATCTTCTTCTCTACCTTATGTCCATTTCCTAATGTCCAAAATAGATTATTCTTCATATTAACAAGTTGTAGACAAATTTTCTTTGGCAAAGTGAAGCTTTAAAAGGAAAGTTCCACCTCTTATGTTGGAAAGAGGTCTGCAAGCCTTTCAAAGAGAGTGGTGAAGGAATCAAAAAGCTGGAGGATATTAATTCAGCTCTGTTGGGGAAGTGGGTTTAACAATTTGAGGAGGGAAGATTGTGGGAATCTGTTGTAGCTGGCAAATACGTCACTCCTTATTTGGGTTGGTGGATTAGGGAGTCATCGCTCTACAGAGCCTCAATTCTCTTGGAGGTCAATAGCGAGGATAGCTGGAAAGGTTCTTCCCCACATCGGTTTCTCAATTGGCAATGGTGATAAGGTCTGATCCTAAGACGATATTTGGCTAGGAGACACTGCCCTCCGATTAGAGTTTCCTTTAATTGTGGCCTCGTGTCCAATTCAAAACGTCACAGTAGCTAGATGTTTCTCGGGTCAAGCTCCGGGAGGTGTGCAGTTGTCTTGTGTCACCGGAATCTTTCAGATGTGGACGCCGAGGAGCTTGCTAGATTGTTATGTCGGTTGGAAGGTCTTTGTCCTAACCCGAGGGAAAGAGATTCACCGATGTGGCTTTTAAATTGGTCAGGGAAGTTCTCCATTCGGTCTCTCCTCAAGATTTTATCCTCCGCTCGCTTCTCCTAGTTCTAGCCACACAACCCACATGTGGAGATACGAAGCTCAGCCAAAGATTGTTGTGTTTGTGTGGCTTCTTGGGAGAAACAGAGTTCTTAGTGTCAATAATTTATGTAAGAGGGGAATGGTAATCCCAAACATCTACGGTCCGTGCTTGCAGGATGAGAAGACTGTGGACCACCTCTTCATTCATTGCCAGTTTTTTAAGGGGATTTGGGATGGAGTTCTTTCTATTTTCAATATTTCTTGGGTCATGCCAAAGACAGTGGCCGAGCTTCTCCTCTCTTGGCATGAAGGTGTATCCAGCAACAAAGATAGGACTAAATGGAGGCTTGCTCTGATTATGGCTCTTTGGTCTAGCTGGCTGGAGAGGCATAGTAGGTGCTTTAGGAATAGTCGGGCCTCCTCTCATATTATTGTTAGAAAAGTGATCGCTCTTATAAAGGATTGGGATCCTTGATTCCTAGAGGGGGTTTGGGCTGTTTTGGGGGTCCTTGTTTGCCCCTTTCTGTATTTAGTTTTTGTTTTCTGTTTGCTGCTTTCTGTTGCTTTCGCCTTTTGGCAGGCTTTAATGAATTATTATCTTTTCAAAAAAAAAAAAACAAATTAACTGATGGAAAGTTATGAATCAATGGCATTCAAATGGATGGTTATGAATCAACTAATACTTTACTAGATGGACAGTTGCGAATTAATGGCGTCTAAAATGGCCCACACAGTTAGTTTCACTGTTTCGGACCAAAAGAATGCTACTGTGACTCCTGGTCCTCTAGAGAAAGCTAAATAAGCACTTTGATTAAAAAGCACCACATCTTAACATTCTCAATGATTGAAAAATGACTAACTAAAATACAAAACCAACAAATATATGCTCTATGTATTCATGAAGTTAAGCTAGAAGCCTTTCATAGACCCAAACCTATTAAGTCCATACCTGGAGCTTTTTCAGTAGCTTAGAAACCTTGTCAATTTGTTTCTCAATCTCTTGAACCTAACACAGAAATGGACAACGAATGTATGAGATTCAGTGCCCGTGCACACAAGCTAATAAAACAACTCAGTGTAATATGCTACCCTTTTCAGTTTTCATTCAGCATAAAAAAGGATTCAATTATCTCTTTATAGATCATAATTCATAGGTACCTGTTTGAAGAAACCTTCGAACCCGAGTTCTCCAGAAGTCGTTGGAAGCTGTGATCCTAATTCAATATCTCCATCCCTTGAAGTCTGACCTCGAGGGATCTCAAAGGAATCCTATGAAAACCAATAAGATATAAGAAACGAATTCCAGGAAAAAGTTGCTATTATCAGAAGTACGCTAAAACACAGTGGGCATGAACATCACACATTACAGCAAAAGCATTCCAATCAGCTTTAGTTTTTTGTTTTTTTTTTTTTTTTTTTGGCCTATGCTCACATAACGGAGCCATTGAGTTAGACAGTCCAGATCAGCTTATACGTATGCAACGTGTCCAGTGGATGATATTGCTGCCATTCCATAAAGTGAGAGGGAGATAACAATCTCAACTAGCGAAATCAAAAGGCTGTCTGTCGGGATCGCGTCTAATTCCACCGAATCAAGATCGAAATCGGTAACGAAAAAGAGAAAAGCAGAATTGAGACGATATTGAAAAGAAATTAGGATTTACGGAGCAGTAGAGTTACCGTTAGAAGGTCGTTCATCTTCGACGAAGGATCTGAGCTTGAATTGCAGATCTTAGATCGGAATCCGAAGATGGAATTAACGGACGATTTTCCAACAGATTTTGGAAGAGAAGACAAAACAGCTCTAGGGTTTCGAAGCGTATACAGGAATCGAAGGAACCTCCCTCTCCCTCTCCCTCACCCTCTCTGTTACGGCTTGAAGAGAGAGACTTTTAAAATACTCCGGTGGAGGGCGATGGATGATACACAGGCCTTAGTGTAAATTTAAGTCAGTTTAATCCCTGTCCAAATGGACGCATTTCAGATGTATCATGAACCGAAAGTTACCCAACTAATGGACAGAGTAGATATTACACATGGACATCAAGGTGGACCCCACGGTGAATTTTGTGGCACGTGCTCCCTTCCGAGCGTGCCAAATTTTGACTCACTGAGTCTCAAGTTGACACGACCGGGTAACCAACCCATTAAAATGACCTATCATCACTAACGAGATTCACCTTACCAATATTAAAATGAACGGTGATTCTCATATCCATGTATTCTCTCACATACGACTAGTTGGACGATAATAGTTTCGTCCAACTAGAGTTTAGATGCCAAGGCGTTATGTGGGTATGGCATCCAATCCATCAAACATGTTGGTCCCACCAAAAGAACAACTGATCTGCAAATCAGATTGGTACACCTATCAGATGGCCCAAATGTTTACTTTGGTCTATATTGACGGTTCTACTTTTTTTCATGGTATGGCCCACATGATGTATGAATTAGTCTAAAATCTGCATCATATGTTTTTTGTAGTGAGGCCAACATGTTGGACGGATTGGATTTTATACACGCACACCACATTGGTAACATTGGCATTCAATAGATAGTAGTCGTACAACAAAACTAGTCCAGCTAGTTGGCGTGGCACCTCATTTTTCTTGTGACAGCACTGATGGACTCTCTTTCCCTTGACAAAAGACTGGGATATTCCGGCGATGAGTTGTTTGATGCTTTCGTGGAGTATGATGGTCCACACACATGCAATCAGAAATTGTAAAATTAGCATCGATTCAACACAAATTTAAACCGTCCAAATCTTAGGACCCACCTTAGGTAGTTCACAAGCCTAAAATAAATTTTAAAGAGTTATTCTATCCACTGATTAATAGTTATTTATTTTGTCAAACTCAAACCACTCAATTAATTAGATTAATTAGATGTTTATAAATCTCTACGTTATGACTTCAGTTTAGTGTAAGTATTGATTTCCAACCCATCTAAAATGAGCCCCAGGATCTGAACGCTTCAGATTGAGTTACATATTCACCACATATAGACTGTGAATGCATGTGAACCATGACATTGTGATAGGCACGTAATGTAGTAATCCATCCCATCCATACGCCGCATAGTTAGCAAAATGGCGTACGTGTAAAACAAAAGGGCACGGGAATGTAGCGGTTTAAGTCGGCCACAATTTCAAAAGTAACGACCAAAAGAACAATGAAAGCTACATCAACTCTAAAAATATTAAAAATAAAAATTTGGAGTTTAATTCAGATTTAGCACAAAATGAAAAAATAAAAACACCCTACGTAATTAGTTACAGGCAATATATTTGTTTATGACCCATGACTTGGTTGTTGAAACAGACTCTACTTGAAGCCATGGGTCGTAATATGTTCAAGTATACTGTTAGATTAAAAATGTTAAATTAAATTAACTTAAACTTTTAATAAATAATAATGCAGGTAGATATAAGTATTAAGTCCAAACTCATTGATAAGTTTAAAATTTGAAGCAATTCTCGTACTTGAGGCTTCCTCCATGGATGTTTTCATAGTTTTTAATATCTCATGAGAGGCTTCTTTGATGTTGGATCGTGACTTCTATGCGTAGTTATTATTAATGCACTTGAACCCAATATCTCATTGTTGAAATACAATCTGAGTACAAAAAAGTTATGAGTTGAGCTTTTTGAAAAAGAGTTTACTTTGCCTGTCCAGCAAGTCGAAGTAGTGTCCATACATCCCCGCCTATTGGGCTGCTTTATAAGTAGTCTAATGATTAGAACCATTCGTATTGTGAATCTTTACTAAAAGGCATTATTATAATTAAGTTGATGCGGAAAGGGCGATCAGGACCATCAATATCTTTATATCAATTTTAAAATAATGGAAAGTGTTTTCAATGGTTTGTATTTAACTTGAAAAAATATGATCACTTAAGAGTGATTATAAGAAGATATTATTTCCATTGTAGAAATTACAGTATGAACAGGTCAAATCACAGGACCATCTCATTACATGGGCACCACTTAACGCTCAACCTTGAGTTGCAAAGAGACAAGATGAACAATATATATATATATAATATATATATTATATATATAATATATATACTATATATATGGAAAAGGTACGATGCGCTTGATCTGATTTTAACGTCCTATGAGGTCGAGCTGTGTGGGCCCCACCGTGTTGCGTTTTGAACATCTACCCCATCAGTCAGATGCACCATTCTATCGTGGGCTTAGGTCTCAAAAATCAACTCAATCCGTGACTTGTTGGGCCACACCACATACAGAAGTTGAGAGGGGTCGTGCACCATTAAAACATTCATAATCATTTTTGTGGGCCCACGGAGATGTGGTTTGCAAATCCAGCCCATCCATTATGTGTTTCCCACTTGGATGAGGGTTCAAACCAAGTTTCAGCACCATTCAAAACTCAGGTGGGGCCCCACCAAGTGTTTTTATATATTTTTGGCATGTCTTCACATGATTTTAGATGATATGCCCCACCTGAGAGTTCCGTATACGGCTAATTTTTGGGATATCCCATAATTTAAAGGGAACGCATCAAATGCACGGTGTTGATGTTCGAAACGCATCACGGTGGGGCCCACACAGCTAACCTCTTGGGACGTACCCCCACCCCCCCCCCCCACCCCCCCCCCCCCCATTGATGGTCACACTTCTCTATTAGCCACCCCTACTAGGGATCAATACTAAGACCTTAAGGGCCTGTTTGGCCAGGCCCATCCCATGGGATTGGATTGTATTAGTAAGAGGGATTGGGTGGATTTCAAGGTAATGATGGTGATGTCAGTGGATTGCTTGGGATTGCTATATCCAACTTCTGCCTGTTTGGCACGCCCGGCCAAATCCCGGGATTACTCCTTCCAATCCATCCTAATACAACCTAATCCCATCCACCCTACCTGGCCAAACAGGCCCTTAGTGTTGAAACAAGGTATCTTTCACTCGGTCTACCACTTGAGCCATGGATCAGGGCAGATAGACTATAGTATTCAAAACAAATCAACGACTTAAAATTTAAATGCTATTTTATTTAGGTATTAATTTGGGTAGACACCAGACCCACCTGATGAGTGCCTGGCAAACTTGGTGCCAAAGCTTACCTTTTCAATATAAATAAATAAATTAGTGACGAAGAATTCAAGTTTGGGAAGTTTATTATTTAGTGATGGGATTTGATTGGGCCACAAGCCTCCTTGAAGATGGGCCGAGTCATCTATGAACTCAACAAGCATGGATTGTGTAGTGACCCCAAAACCATATAGCCTATTCGAACATATCAGAATTTAATTGGGCTACATGTTGTTATTAAAAATGGAGCCATATATAGCACTTGCATTTGGCACCTGCACATAGCTCAATCTAATCCAAGCTAAAGTATTAGGGTCACCATACATCTGAGTACATGGTCAACCAAAGATCTTTCAAACATGCCTTGTGCAAAGGTCGTATCTAAGAGCTTGTACTGATGGCTAGGATTTTCTAGCCTGTCATTATCAGTGAATTGTATAATTTGCTCCTTATGTGAGTGGCCCATACTTTTTCTCACCTTGTGCAATGTTATTTTCAGGTCATGATACATATAAAGTGAGACTATGATTTGGAAAAGATTTAATTGAATTCCTAAGTAGCAGCTACGTGTTATCCACCCATCACACACTGATAAGCGTATCAAAGATTTTCTCAGTTTTAAAAAGGTTTTTAGGGTGTGTTTGGACGCCACGCATTTCTATTTATAATTTAATTTGAAAGCAATTGTTATTTTTAATTTTTTATTTTTTTTTAAGATGTGGTACGTGAGGCAGTGTTTGGGGTCAAACTGCAGCCCATTGGATGCCTGAGCATGCCATAATATAGGTTTAAATCCAGCCGTTGGTATGTATCAGAGATTGTGTAAGCAAACGCCAGCACAATTGCTCTTTAAATCATTGATCCAAACCCTTGATAGAATTGGTCCAGCTGTTGGCTGATACACCAAACTTCCAGCTCATTTTGGTCCAATGATGAATGCGTTTTCTCCACGCCGTCTATCCATTTTTCCAGCTCATTTTAGGACATGAGCCGAAAAAATGAGGTAGATCTAAATCTGAGGTAGTCCCCACCACAAGAAATAATGATAATTGAAAAGACATCATTAAAAACTTTCTAATGCCCACTGTAATGTTTATTTATCATCCAAAGTCCCCACCACAAGAAATAATGATAATTGAAAAGACATCATTAAAAACTTTCTAATGCCCACTGTAATGTTTATTTATCATCCAAACATGAATGAAGGGAAAACACAAAGATTAGCTTGATCCAAAAATTTCGTGGTGGCCAATTAATTACCAATGTTTCATTTGGTGTGATCCACCTGAGATTTAGATCTGCATGATTTTTGTGCTCATATCTTAAAATGAGTTTGAAAAATGGTTCGACAGCATGATAAAACATATATAGCATGATGGGTCCACATATCACCGTCCAGTAGCGAGTCTCCACTAGCTGTCTAGTGTTTCAAAAAGTCAATAGTGTCCTGATGGACCATATAAGATGGGGCCATTATTCATCCATCCAGACCGTTGATATTACTGTACGTAGGTGGATGATGGATTTCGAAAACAATTACCCAGATTGAGGTTTTTAATCCTATGATCGATGAGCAAAAACAAATGGCTAATAAAAATGTAGAAGTGGCCTACACAAACGGCCAAGATTTTGATACCCAGGATCTTACAATGTAAAAGCGTTTTGGGTGATGCTCCGTATACCATGGATCATAAGATCAACGGTCTGGATCAATGAACCGTAGCACCATTTGTACAAAATTGGTGCACCAGGAGATTATTCACCCTCCCAATGACTACAAATCCTTGAATATTCAATCCAGATTTTAAAATTGCCGGACTTGCCGTTTAAATTTTATAAAAGACAAAGGATAGAAAAGAATGTGGGGTGCATGTGCTTTGAATTTTCTTGTGCTTCGCACCATATGATTGCATCTGGCATGTGGGGCCCACCTCTACTCGTCTCCAACCTGGCACAGCCCATCAATGACAATACGAGAAACTGCTCTTCTTCCTTCTCTACCATTTTCGGGGGGGGCGCTCCGGTGGTACCGCATACCACCGTAACCTTAAGGTGGTACTAGTAAGATGTGGGGTCCACGTGATGGATCCACAACATCCAACCCGTGCATCAGATGTCCCACATCAAAAAAACCATGAAGCTCAATACTCTAGTTCGATCCAAAACTGAAAGGAGCCACAGCATAGGAAACAATCTGGGAGGGAAGTTGTGGTACTCCAGCTAGTACCTGATCAGAAATTCAACTTGTGGATAGTTGTTAGAAGGGCACAACTGGTGTAATATTCAGTTTCATATGGGGACACCACCTACTGGGCTGGTGGGGTGGGGTGGGCCCCACACCTAAAAAATATTGGGTGATAAAGTGTTTTTTTTTTTTTTTTTTTTTTTTTAATAACATCTTTGATCCCTTGATGACTTTTGATTTAAATATTCAATGGCCCAAATTTAAATTTTGGTGGGATCATGAATAAATCATAAGTGAAGGTTCAGGATCATATAAAGGCCAGCCCTCCAAGTTAATCAGTCCCATGTGAAGTAGTGTTGATAAATATTTTATAATAAGTTTCATGTAATAGCATGAAATTTGTTCAATTTAAATCTTTATCACTATGTTTAGCTAGAACGTGGCCTATTTACACCTGTGCTTTTCTTTCTATGATGTGTGCATTCATTTTAGACCGTACCATCTGGTTCACCCACATGGAATATAAAAATAAAAAATTTGCTAAAGTTCATGGGTTGGCAGTTTATCAAACCCAACTTCTTTCACTTGGAAAGATGACAGAGCAACTACTGCATCTATAACTACATCTACTCTTAATAATTCAAGGCTACCTCGATAGGCAGTTGGCTAGTATTGAGTGTATTCCACCCCAGCATGATAAGGCATTCTATACACAAATGGTAAAGAATAATGATTAGATGCCAAAATTCATCATCCACTCATTAACCCAACTAATTGAGGTTAGCTATATATGAATGTTTTTTCGCCATTCTACTCTATTAAGGGCCATAAATTTAATTAGACCATAGGTCATCGAGTCTTTCTCTTTTCTACCTTTACCCACATTCTTTTGGAGCATCCCCTATGTTGGGAAGCGTCTGCACTAGCTCACTGTCAACGGTGTTTTTGAATAAGCCTTGAAGCTGACCAGTGGTTTAAAATTCCTTTTCCTAAAAGGAATTCTATCCATTTAAATTCTCAAGCTATGATGAAAGCTAGCACATCCTTCGAGGCAGACCATGGTTCCTTGTTTGTTTTTCCAATTACAATGATAATTAGCTACAAATGAATAATGATTACTTGCTCCTGCAATTGTGGTCACATCACTTACATTTGACGGCAATGACTACGCTATACCATTGCTTGTTTTACAATGAAATAACCCTAAGATTAGACCTTTTGGTATGAAAAAAAAAAAATGTACTAATTATAACTTTTACCAGTTTACACGTGTATTTGACTCTCATTTTTTGAGACATAATTCTTTCCTAAGTAAACACCCTAAAAATAATAATGTTGGTTCATGTACTTTGAATTATACCAGAAATTGGAAAACCGCCCTAATATGAATTTCAACTTGAGACTAAAGAAGGGATACTAAGCAAACTTGTTAGTACAATCGGTTGACCTTTGGGCATAAATAAGCCTAGGGCTATGGGCTTGAGGCTGGCATTTGCAAGGGTAGACATTTAAATAGATGGTGAAACCAAACTTCCAAATGAAATATAGATTTGATTTTGAGATACTGTTTTCATGCAAAAGATTGAGTACTCATGGAAAACGTCTGTTACCTCAGATGCCACACTTTCAGCCATTTAATTCAAATTACTCTTCTCCAGTTCTTTGTTGAGGATTAGGCCTAGGTGTGGGATACTCCTTTCTCTTTCATTGTTTTCCTAGAAGCTCGATTTTGGGCTTCTATCCACTTTGGTCGGTAGTGAGATTTTCTTCTTATGGTTATACATATACAGTGATATCTTTTACTCACATGATATTTTCACTAGGAACATTTTATTGAAGTCTTAGACCCATGGATGTGGAGTATCATGGACCCCTATATTTTGGCTTAAGCAGCAGGACTGGGCTTGAAAATGTGTTGGCATATTATTTCTGGATGAGGTGGAAGAGTCTATAGAATGCTATGACTCGAGCGATGCAAGGATCGCAGGTATGCCATAGCTTTAAGAGATAGGGGCGGAGGCAATCAGAAAGGCTTTTTAGAAATGAGGACCAGTAAGTGCAGATCTTTTACAAAGTGTTACAATGACCGAAAAGTATGAAAAAGACCACCTCTCCATAAGATTTTTGGACAGGTGTCCCGTCTAATAAAAAGCCTTGATGATCAAGCACATTAACCAACTTGTCGGGAGAATGTAAAGATAGATCACCCAAATTGTGGACAACAGAAAAAACGGGTTACACATCATCTTAGAGAGAGAGAGATCATAGTACCATCTACAAAATAAAACAGCCCACCACCTCATTACAGCCACATCCAAGAAATATCAACCATTAAAATAAATTAAAGTTGTACCATTCTAAACATTGAATCACATATGTTATCAATAGAAAAGGCTCCAAAAAGAAAAGAAGAGAATTGAGTGAAAGAGTATACATATTGGAATTTTTGTCATTAAAAAATTTATAAAAAATAAAAAAAGATGAAGGATGGGGTTCTTTAGAGGGCTTGGCCCTTGATGATATCAATGCTTATCTTGCCGGGTCCGTAGCTTGCAATTCCACTTGAATTTCATCAAGCTCTCTCTTGAACCTATCCTTGGAGCTTGCATACAGCATGTTTCTCCTCATCTTTGATGTATCAGGGAACATAACATGCCAGATCAGAAAGACCATCAAACTATTTCTTTAAAACCCAGAGTCAACCAATCTGGATGATCCAACCAGTTCAAGCAGATCTGCTCACAATACAACATGGTCACTTGAGTGCACAAATTATTATTATTTTTTCTTTGCAGTAGAAGATTCCTTGTGATTTGTTTAGGCTGAAATGGGCCAAAGCCAGTCTGACCACTCTTCAACCAGCCATTCGACCAAGCCATAATAAAAGGGGGGTTCTCGACCTGGTTTTCAGACATTGAACCAAACCTATTAGCCTTGAAGCAGCACTAGTAATTTTGAGGTTTTGGTCTATACATGTGGGAGCCATGGTTGTTTTGTCCAAAACATTAATCTAATGGCCCCCATCATGGATGAATGCATGCCACTGGCAGCTACATTGTCAAACCAAAATAGGAAGTGAAAAACAATTCACAAAAAAAAAAAGAAGAAGAAGAAGAAGAAGAAGAAGAAGAAGAAGAGGCCATAATCCATTGTGAACCTAATACATAGATGACATGAAGGATATTGATTACCTAGAATTAGGACACTTAAAGACTGGACTATGTTCTACCTGTAGTGAAAAAAAAAAAAAAAAGTTCTACCCGTAGTGCAGGTACACATACATGAGTATTCGACTATCCATGGACTCTTCTAGGCATCATTCTACTCAACTAATATTTTTCAGTTCTTTAATAATTAAAAATAATATATCAGTTCATAGTTTGTTCTAATAAATTGAATTACAATTTTTTAAATTTTTAATAAACTTAATTTTTCTGATAAAAAAAGATAAATTCCTTTTTTTTTTATAACTTCTCTCTTTTATCTAGCCCAAGTTATTGCATGGTCATTTCATGTGCCTTGTTGGATGAAAAAATAGATGATTCCATTGTGTATGGTAGAAGAGTCCTTTATTTATGTTATGTTATTTTATTTATTTTTTTACAAAATAATCAGATTGAATGATCTTGGCCAAATCAATACATGCAAGAATAGGTCGATTTACATAACTCAAAGAGCAAATGATTCAACAGCTTCTTCTGGTATGACCACTGGCCAAACCATATTAAACTGGCTAGTCCAGCATTGAGTGAACCACATTGTCACTCAAATCATTATCGTTATGGTATTACATATTAGGAATATTAAAATTACCATTAACTCATAATGGATTCGGCCACTCTCATTGTAATGAGTTGCTAGGATTTCCAACTGAGGCTACTTATGGGTGCACATTTCGATTTCTTATTAACGAGGGGAGTTATTTAATACTCTGGCAGACTATGACATTTGATAAGCAAGCACTTAGACATTGTAAATATGAGATGCATGCACTCCAATTAAACCAACTAATTGTGGAACTCATGTTGCTCAGTTGGTCCCAAATCAGATTGGTTGAATGATCTTGACCTCTCATTCATGAACACTAATTTGTTGAAATAGGCTTTGGATATTTTTCATTTTTAACAGTTTCAATAAATGTACACTAATTTGATAGTCTGATAAGCCCTCCTATGGATGTACAAATCATTCCTTATCAATAAAATTACAGGTGGTGTCTCCCTCTTTTCTTTTCTTTTTCTATTTTTCCCCCTTTAACATTGGTTGCTTTTAAATTCTATCAAAAGTTATAAAACGGAATTATAAAATTCAAATGTACCGACAGTAGGGTAACTCGCGCTAGGTACCTGTCAGGGCTACTTTCCTGAACCTAGAGAGCCACATAGGTGAAACTTTTGCGATTTCCATGGGGAATAATGACCCCCACCGTTGAAAACTTCCTAGGGTCGTCCACAATGTTGATTTGACATTCAACCAGTTCATAAGGTCACACAGGAATGAAGGGAAAAGACAAACATCAGCTTGATCCAAAACTTTTGTGGCTCCCAAGAACTTTTCAACGTTGGGTGTTCAATCCCCACTCTTTCCTTTGGTGTGATTCACTTGAGCTTTGGATCTGCCTCATTTTTGGGCAGCTAGCAAAATGGATGAATAGCATGGATAAAACGCATACATCACAGTAGGCCCCACAGAGCTCGGTCCGTGTCCAGATTGGTCGAACACCAATTGCTTATCAACAGGCTGGTGATCTGACATGGCAGCATTTGATTGGGCCACGTGCCACCGTCATAGATTGGGCCACACCAAGCATGCTTCAAAGTTGTTCAGTGGAGTACCCATTTCTGACAAGATGCATGTGGCCCAATCAAATCCTACCATGTTGGGTCACCGGGGATATCCCTAGCCAGGCAATCCCCGTCCAGATCCACCACATGGATCAGGTACACCGCCTCGCTATTGACCATTGAACCCAAAAACCATGATCATCCCAAACAGGCAGGCCACACAGCATAAACAGTTGGGATGAAAGTGGAACGCCCACTGCTAGTTTTTTACAGGACCTACCATGGTGTTTACATGCCATCCAGTCCATTCATCTGATGTATCTCATCAGAATGAAAGAATTACCCAAAAATCACAGTATTCTAGAACTGAATTTAGAGGTTTTGGCAGGGCTGTCAACAGGCCAGGCCTGAGGTCGTCTTCAGCCCAGATGTTAAACCGTTTTGGGCCGGACCTGTTCAAATTTAAGATTTTGGGTGGCCCACCTGACTGTTGAAGAATGCTGATTTTTGGAATAAGTCCCAATAAAGGCTGATGTACGTGAGGAGCAGATTAGGCCCATGTAACACATTAGTTGGCTGAGGCCCTGACCATGGGGCCCACCTTGATGTACGTGTTGGAAATCCATGTTGTCCATCAGTTTTTTCAGCTCATTTTAGCGCATGGTCCCAAAAATGAAGCAGATCCAAATCTCAAGTGGAGAGAATACAAAACTCACAAAGGTGCAATGTAATAGACTATTACATATGCTGATTGCAATCCAATGGTATACAAATTATAATAGTCTATTAGAATCAACGAGTTGAATATAATTAGCAAGTCAATTTGCTATGCACCCACATGTTTTTATATGGCGCGTTAACACATTGTAGTAGCCACTTACAAAAGATGCATGTTTTACCAACCATATAAACGGAAATGATGTGGAATACATAAGAGGTCAACCTGCTAAATTATATTTAGATAGTGATATTAATACAAAGTTATTGCCTGCATCACCCATATTGACAACATGACATAGCTTATGTCATTGAGGAAAAAGAAAAAGAAAAAGCCCACAAATTTCCTTAGCTATTCTCATGAAAAAACAAGAAGAAGAAGAAAGCCGTACCTTACTGCTTCCGTGTTCTTCTCTTCTTCCTTACCTTACTGCTTCCATGTTCTTCTCTTCTTCCTCTTCTTTGTGGATAACAAGCTTGCCTTCTGCAAACTCACAAGCACGAATGGCAATGCTGAGCTGCCTTCGAAGCTTCTTCACAACAAACACCTCCGGTTCCTCACATATAGTGACCACACTCCCTTTGCGGCCAAGCCGACCCGTCCGGCCTGCCCGATGCGCGTAATGAATTGAGTCCGTCGGAAGATCCAAGTTCACAACAAGGTCGCATTCTGCCACATCCAAGCCCCTCGCCGACAGCTCATTTGTCACCAACACCCTCACTTCCCCGTCCTTGAACTTCTTCAGAGTAGTCGACCTGAGGAGCTTGCCAAGATCCCCATGTAACTCTGCAGCCTTCATGCCTCGTGCCTCCAGCTTGAATACGACATCTTTAAGCCGTTTGGTGTGATTCATGAAGGCAATCACAGATTTTGCATCGAGTGCATGGACACATCTCCTCAAGGTGTCAATCTTGTGTTGTAACTTGGTCACACAGTAGTAGTGTTTCAAGGCAGGTGGCAAGCTCTCAATGGCTCCTTGAGTAACAGAACTTGAAGCTAGAGAAGCAGCAGAAGTGGAAGAAAGGACAGGTGTTGATGCAGATACTGAATCAAGGGGAACGACAGTTTTAGCTCGAACGAGAAGTGGGTCCTGCCCCCAGCTCCATGCAGCCCGCACTACTGAAAATGGTACTGTCGCGGACACCATAATGGTCTGACGCTCAGCCCGCCTCCCAAGTGGGCCACGTGTGGCAGTGGGCTCTGCGCCCGCTCTCCTCCCAACATGCTCCAGTATCCTGTGCATGTCCTCTCGGAAGTTAAATGCCAGCAGCTGGTCCACTTCATCCAACACTAGGAAACGGCAACTGTGCGTGTGCAGCTTCCCAGCGGCACTGATCTCCGCAATCCTACCAGGCGTCCCCACGACGATGATGGGCTTGTTTTTCTTCAGAGCTTCTTCCTGCCTCGACCGGTTAGCACCCCCTACAAGCTGTTGAACTAGCTTCTTATAAGTGGGTCCAAACAACTTTTCCACCTCCCTTACGATCTGCATCCCCAACTCTCTCGATGGTGCAATAATGACAGCTTGTATGCCTGTTCTCTGGTCAGATTCATTTTCATCAGATGGTTTCTTGAGTGGCCCAACTTCGGAAAGTATAGGGAGAAGGTAAGCAAGTGTCTTGCCCGAACCGGTATAGGACTGAATAATGACATCATGGTTCTGAGAAATGGTAGGAATGGCTGTTGACTGGACGTCAGTCGGAGCCGTCAAGCCTTCCTTCTCTAATCGCTCGATTAACAAAGGAGACAACCCAAGTTCGGAAAATGTCTTCGCAGCAAATGGAGCATCTTCTATTTCAAGAGCATTTCTCACCCTTGTGGCCTTTGACCTCCCACTTACCAGTTTTTCTTTACTTACAGAAATTCTAGGAGTTGAAGTCGAATCTCCAAGTCCACTGATTTTAACCCTCTTTGTTGTATCAGCTTTGGATTCGAATCCCAGGCCTGCAAGAGAAAGGGGACCATTTTCATGATCAACCCTGTTCTGGATTCGAAGGCTATTGTGATATGCAGCTCTCCTAGCACCAGATAGCTTCCTTAAGGGTAGAGAATCTCCAATAGAAAGGGCTGCTCCTGTGGAGAAGAAAGCAAGCATTTTCCGGTAGCACAGGAGACTCATAATAGCCTCCTAAGGGGCAAAGGAGACTCGGACTGCCTGCTAAAAGCTTCCTTAGTAGTAAGGGGAATCACCTTTTGCTCAAGCTGTCCACTAACTAAAGCAAAACGCCTTGCATTTGAGCCACTCAACTAGGTGTATGGATACAAGTAAACTTCACCATAGCTCGTCTATGAACACCCAAAAAAGAAAAAAAATTTTGTGAGTATTCAGAGAAATCACAAATAAGGATATGGATAAGATACTCTGTGGGAAGAACAAAATAATGGTATGCATAGAATATTTTGTGGAATGACAATCCCCCTCCCTCTATGTATAGATGCTTCTATCTGTGTTATGTATGAGTGTATAATGTATGCATGAATAGTTTGTGTATATGATGTATGTATGTATGAATGAATGCTGTATGTATGTATGAATGAATGATGTATGTGTCTGTGTGCCTGTGTGGCATGTGTTTGTGGGTCTGCTATCCACCATCTCTAGCATGGTTCATGGATGGGGAGTTATTTGATACTCTGTCGCGTATAAAGCTTGAAATGTGGGCACTGGTACAATTGTCTATGTTGCAGAACCACGGTCCCAAAATCACAGTCCCATGTCAGATTGGTTAAACAGTCCTAACTTCTGATCAACATACGCTTCTTCGTTGAAATGGGACCAATGCATATTGCCCATTGTCCATTTTTGACTGCCCAATACAGGTCTACCGATCTGATAATAAGATAATCAAATAAGCATAATTTTCATGATACATCTAAGCTGAGTGCCATAATTTTGACATTTTTATTTGACTAATATGTCACATATGTAATTTCTAATTATTTTTAGTCCACACGTATCATCCATTACACTCTTGAGAGTGGAGATATAAACCAAAACTAAACCCTCAAGGAGCCCAGTCCCTAATATAAAAGGCAACCCTGCCAAAAACCCAGCAATTGAACCTTTAAGGGGTCGTTTGGCACCATGGATTTAAGGGGGTTTGAGGGGATTTCAAATCCCCTAGTATGTTTGGCACATAAAGTAATTGGGGGTTTCAAATCCCCTCAAAGAGGGGGTTTGAAATCCAAGATGAATGCTTGGATTACATCTAAAATCCTTCCAAGAGTTGCATGTGTAACATGTGTGTCACAAGGCTATTAATATATTGGATGCATGGCCCACTGATGATATCCCAAAACAATCAAATTATCAATTGCATCACTATAATTACTTTAATATGATGATATGCACCGTCCAAATATTGTCCATGTAAATCAACGGTTAAAAATCGTTGGTTAGTCACTCGGATGTGATCTTGTGCTTGTGGCCAATCCGAGACTTGGAATTTCATCATTTTCGAGCAAAGTATATATTTCAACAGGCTTATTACAACCATTATCTCAAACATTACATACTTACACTAATTAGAGATATTTAAGTTCATTTAGTAATTAAATTCAAACCCCTGTAAATACACTATACATAACTACTTTTGGATTAGAGGGGATTTTGAATTCAAGGTGCCAGACACAACAAGAGGATTTCAAATCCAAGGGGTTCCGAATCTAGGGGATTCCGAATCCACGCTCCCAAACATGCCCTAAGACTACAAAAACAACAATTGTTCCTATCCAACTAGATAGCCCAAAAGACAGCAAGCAAAGCTACCATCCATCTCTTCCTTCCAAAGGAGCCTCCATCTTCACCATGCCAAACTCAGAACATGGCTTCAACTGAGTTGGGCATCACCCAGCAATTGTTGGTTGATCTAAATGATCCCAGACCAAACAATGCGAGAGAACGAGCAATGGATGAACATATAGTCCACTGACTCCTAAACCTTAAGGCATAACGGACAACTTGGAATGATAAAGGATCTTTTGTGTATGTTGTTGATAGTCAAAATCCTATTCTGACTAGCTAGCCATACAAAAGCAGTGACTTTTGAAGGAGCTCCATAAGACGAGACATGAGAAGTGTGCTGACACCTGCTTCAGTGAAGGGTGCTGATAGAATCGAGTAGAGAGACCGCACTGAAAACACACCATTCTTGGTGTGATGCCACAGTAGAAAGCCCTCATCCCAGGAGAAGGCTCCCGACCCTGCAAAAGAGAAATAAGCAACACTAAGTCACATGCATCTGCATTGCTTAAATTTCTTCTACAAGGGGGAAGCTAAACTCCCCCATTATCCAAGAAACAAAAACAACTAGCCACAGGGATGTCGGCAACTGGGTAAAGATTCACAATAAGGGGGAAGGATTTCCTGAGGGTGCATTCCTACACCAGACATCATCCCAAAAGTGGACTCTTAATCCTTCCCCAATGACAAGACTTAAGTCAAAAGCCAACAGTGGCGTGGTCCCGACAATAGATTTCAACGAGAAAGAAGCTCTGTATAAGGAGGAATCTCAAGTCAACCAACCTAGAGGAGAGGTACCATACTTTGCAGCAATGACCCTTCTCCACAAACTAGAGTCTTCCACCCCGAATCTCCATACACGCTTGCCCAATATGGAGGAATTAATCACAACCAGACGTTTAATACCCGCTCCTCCCTCCGAAATTGGTTCGCAAACTTCAAACCAGCTCATAAGGTGGAATTTCCTATTAAAAGCACCTCCATGCCAGATTGGAGTGATCAGAGTTAGAGTTAGAAGAAAGAAGGGCGTTCTTCCGCCATCGTCGGTGAAGGTGGTCATTGAGGATCGTTGTCTCGACTTTCCGGTGATCATGGAAGTGCAGGATGACCCGCTCCCTCGGTGGGGCGATCTATGGCGAATCAGAGAAGGTCCCTCGTCGGAGCAAACGATGAACTCCTACCCATCGCCGAATGTAGGTGCACAAACTCCATGGTCCAGCGGAGCACCGTCACGGAAGCCTGTCAGTCTTCCTTATGCCAGCAGGCGATACGACCACTCCCCAGCCACCAGGGAGACACGTGGAGCCTCTCAGCCGCCTCGGCCGTCTTCTCCATCACCTGCTCCCCCTCGTCCGTCGCACGCTCTAATGACGGTTTCGGAGGCATCAATGTGTGGCGTGCATGCTGAGGAGCTAGGGTCTAAGGATACGCTATCAGCCGATTACCCGATAGATATTTCAGAGCGACAGCCTATTATCCAGCTTCATCCGTCTTTTACCTAGATATGTCAGCGTCTCGTGTCAGGGGCATTTATGGGTCCGTCTATCTCTCCCTCCTCCACACGCAACGCGGGACGCGTGGAGCACGTGGAATGCATTGTGGCTCCTTCCTCGACACACAACGTGCAACGTGTGGAGCACGTGGAGCACGTACATGGATATTTGCGCCCAGTCTTGGGACAGGTGGCAGAGACTCAAGCTATTCCTCTCTCCTCGCGATTTATGTGCAACGGGTCCTGTTTGGGTCTGGACCCGATCCATGATGATTCCCTATCAGTCGTCCATCCTCCCTTTCTTCCCTCATCAGCTTCTCTCCCTTTAGCCATCACCTCCTCTATCCTTCACACTCCCAAGCCTTCTTCCAATCCGAGCCTGTTTTCCGACCCTGATGTCCACTCGGATGGGCGAGCCCTGTCCAATTGCAGTCTTTCAGAGTTTCAGTCTCGGCCCTCTTCACCCCTTTCCCCATTTAACTCCTCTCTCCCACCTGTTGATGCTTTAGAGATGGGTCCGATCACGCTTTTCCAAGATAACCTGTCTAGTGACATCCTTATGGCGGTTCCTCTGCAGATGATTACTGATCCTCAAATTGAGCTGCCAACATCGGAAATGAACAGATCCGATCTGTTGGCCAAGATCCAGAAGAAACAATGGATAAGAGAAGCCATCGGAAAGGTGGGGAGGTCCCTCGGTCTGTCCTTCGAGGATAGGCTGGAGGACTACATCGCATTATTTCAATGCATAGAAAACATAGGTAGACCCATCGAGAAGTGCAGATCTCCAGTAAAACATTTAGCCAAGATTTCCAGTAGTCGCGAGCTGCAACGGCTAGAAGCCAATCCAGGGTTTATCTCAGCTTCAATGTCCAAATCAAGGAGACAAGATAATCGGGGAAGTGTAGTGAGTCAATGAAGATAATCTCTTGGAACGTTAGGGGGGTGGGATCCAAGCATAAAAGGAGTCTGATTAAAGCGTCCATTAGTAGAAAAAATCCTGATATAGTGTCTTCAGGAGACTAAGGTTTCTCGCTTCAAGGACAATCTATTGGCTACCTTGTAGAGGGCGAATGATGCTAAGTGGATATCTTTGGATGCGGTGGGGAGTTCGGGCGGGATTCTCATCGCTTGGAAATCGTCCAAATGGGACCTCATCACTTCTTCCACAAGCACCTTTTCGTTGACGGTTACTCTTCAAGATAAGTCTTCTTCTGTTCAATGTCTTGTGTCTATAATTTATGGGCCTAACAGTGATTCTCTCAGGGCATATTTCTGGGACGAGCTTTCTCAGGCCAGGTAGTTCTTTTCTGGGCCGTCGTGCGTGGTTGGTGACTTCAATGTCACGCGATTTGCGGAAGAACACTCCAAAAGTAGAAGGCCCTCATCTGCTATGATTCGCTTCTCCAACTGGATCCAGCAAGAGCAGCTTATCGATTTGCTGCTCCTGGGTGCTAGATTCACCTGGACCAATGGTCGGGCATTTCCTATTCAATCACGCCTGGATAGATTCCTCGTCTCTCCTGAATGGATCGAGACCTTCCCAACTGTTAAGCAAATTGCCATGCCGTGTACCACTTTTGATCACTGCCCGATCCTTTTAAGCGTGGATGAAGACAATTGGGGCCCGAAACCTTTCAGGTTTAATTCTTCCTGGCTCTAGTCAGAGGGACTTCGGCAAAAGATTATTGATTGGTGGTCGTCTTTCCAGGTGGAGGGCTATGCTAGTCATAAACTGCTCTACAAACTTAAGACTTCTCAAGTCCAAGCTTAAGGAATGGCGTCAGGAGGAAGTTCAAAAGAGAGAGGCTGATGTCGAAGCACTCCTATCCAAGCTTTAGAGAATAGATTTGGAGTCCGAAGCAGCTCCGATGTCGAAAGAGGTCTTGGCCAGGCGCATTACCATCATTCAGGACCTTTCAAACAAAGCCCTGGAAGATGAAGCTTCTTGGAGGATCAAATCCAAAGTCAAATGGATCGTAGAGGGGGATAAAAATACTAAGTTCTTTCATAATATGGCCAATATGCATTCTCGGTCTAAGGCCATCCTCAGTATATTTGATAAAGGTAGCAGAATTGAGGATAGAAAGGAGATTGAAGACCTCACCATATCTCATTTTAAAGAGCTTTTGTCGTCTGATAATTGGGTCAGATTGAGATTAGATAATATTTCGTTTAGTAGTTTGCAGGTAGTTAATACTGACCTATTGGAATCTCAATTCACTGAAGAAAAGGTCAAGGCTGTTGTTGATGCTTTGGGTGGGGACATGTCTCCAGGACCAGATGGATTTCCGATCAGCTTTTACCACACTTTCTGGGAATCTGTCCGCCATGATGTTCTTCTGTTTGTCCGGGAATTCCACGCTAGAGGCAAATTATCGAAAGGGCTTGGAGCCACATTTATTTCTCTCATTCCTAAGGTGGTGGGTGCTTCCTCCTTTGCTGATTTCAGGCCGATTAGTCTGATCGGGAGCCCTTATAAAATTCTTGCGAAAGTCTTATCTGTTTGGCTGTCGAAAGTCATCGGGAGTCTCATCTCCAAAAATCAGAATGCCTTCATTAAAGGCAGACAGATCACGGATGGTGCTCCTATCGCCAATGAAGTTCTCCACACTTGCCAAAAGTCTAAGTCTAAAGGTGTCTTCTGTAAGTTGGATGTTGTCAAGGCTTATGACCATGTGGATTGGGATTTTCTTCTGTATATGCTATCTCGGATGGGCTTTGGGGTCAAATGGAGAAGGTGGATTGCTGCTTACATTGGATCGGCCCACTTTTCCATTATTCTTAATGGTTCTCCTAGAAACTTTTTTAAAAGCTCGAGAGGGTTGCGGCAAGGGGACCCCCTCTCCCCTTTTCTATTTCTTATCGTTGGCGAGACGCTGTCCCAAATGTTGAAGAGAGGGCAGGAGCAAGGTCTCCTCCATGGCATTGCGTTGCAGGAACTGGCGGACCCCCTCACTCACATCCAGTTCGCTGACGATACTCTTATATTCTCTGAAGCTTCGAATGAAAGAATCGAGTATCTCCTCATTTGCTCTGCGTTGTTTTGAAGCGGTATCGGGTCTCAGGATCAACTTGAGCAAATCGAAGCTGCTCGGAGTAAATGTCCCTCTACCGTCTCTCCAGAATTTTGTTGTTACGCTTGGGTGCCGTGTCGAGTCTTTCCCAACATATTTTGTTGGCCTACCCCTATCTGTGGGTTCCCCGCCGAAGTGCATGTGGGATAGGGTTATCAGCAAATTTCAAAAGTATCTGACCTCCTAGAAATGCCGGTATTTGTCTTTGGGTGGTCGGTTGACTCTGATCAAATTAGCCCTCTCAAGCCTTCCCCTCTATTTTATGACGTTGTTCAGATGTCCAAGGCCGGTCCTTAAGTGTATCAACAAAATTAGAAGAGACTTCCTGTGGTTTGGCAAGGAAAATCAGAGGATCCATTTGCTCGAATGGAAAGAAGTGTGCAAAGAGTTCAACGAGGGAGGTGCAAATGTCAAGAATTTGAAGCTTATGAATTCGACGCAATTGGGGAAATGGGCTTGGAGATTTGCTTCAGAAAAAGACACTCTATGGGTCTCGATAGTTAAAGGAAAATATGGTTCGTCCCAGGGAGGTTGGTGGCCTAAAGAGTTTTCGTTTTATAAGGCCTCCCATATTTGGAGAGGAATTCTTAAAGCCAAAAATCCTGTTATTGCTAACAGTAGTTTGGGTAACGGTTCTTCTATTCGGTTCTGGGAAGACTTATGGGTTGGGGAAAAGCCCCTTAAGATCCTATTCCCTCAAATTTACTGGCTCTCCTGTCAGAGATATCCTCATTAATAGATGTTGCTACCCCACGTCCGTTCATACTGTTTGGGACATCAGATGCATCAGAAATCTTAATGAAAGCGAAGCCAATGAATATACGGCTCTTCAGAATTGCATCTCCAAGTCAAGGATTATCAGCTCTCAGCCTGACAGCATTGAGTGCTCGTTGGAAAAATCTGTTGCTTTCTCTGTTAAGTCCCTCTATACTGTAATCTATCCTGCGGTGCAGTCCCAGTGTGATGTTACGACGTTCATTTGGAAGTATCAAGCTCCTCCTAAGTTCATATGTTTCAGGTGGTTGGCGGGCCGTAATAGAATTCTAACTATTGACAACCTGGCTAAGAGAGGCATGCAAATCGTCAACATATGTCTGTGTTGTATGAGTCAGGCAGAATCTGTGAACCATTTGTTGGTTCACTGCTCTTTCATCTCGTCTATTTTGGCAGATTTCTGTCAGCATTTTTCGGTTAGTTGGTGTACTCCTGAGTCAGCCGCGAAGATGTTGTTTGCTTGGAATGGGCTCAATCTTGGAAAAATCAAATCGATCATCTGGCGTATGACTATTCTTGCCATTTGGTGGAAAATGAACGAAAGATGTTTCAATGATAGTTCGTCTTCTGTTAAGGTTGTGGGATCTAGGGCTAAAAAGATGGTGTTAGAATGGGCCGTTAATGTTAAGGATTTGAAAGTTGTTGATCTTAGCTTTTTAGGTGGTTAGGAGTCTTCTGCTATCTCAGCAGATTTGCTCCCCTTGTTTCTGTTTTTGTTTTTCTATTTTTGGCCTTTTGTATCCCTCCTTTTTTTATTCAATGCATTTTCAGTTTGTTGCCTTTTAAAAAAATTTAAAAAAAAATAATTTAAAAAAAAGCACCTCCATGCCAAAGAAAAACCCTTCCAAGCCTATCAATGCAATTCAACACAAATTTAGGGCATTTGAATAAGGATAAGAAGTAGACAAGGAAATTGGAAAGGGAAGCCTTAGTAAGGGTAATGTGATCACCCAGGGAGAAGAATTCGCTTTTCCACGAGGACAATTTTCTCTCCATGCGCTCCAAGACTTTATACCAAAGATATAAGGCAAGCTTTCCCAAGCATAAGGGGAGGCTCAAGTAGAACCGAATTTACACACGAAAATTTTTGCGAAAAAACTCAATGTCCTCCAAGGGAATGTTAATCCCCAATTTTTAGTAATATTAATGATGAGATCTGAAACCACTTCAATCCACCCAATAGTTGTCCTAAGAGCAGCAACATCTGACTCCAACGCTTCACAAAAAAGGAGGGTATCGTTAGCAAATTACGGATGATTTATGGGGAGGGGGAAATTAGCTGCCTTAAAACCCCTGAAAAGACCAACTTCTTAGCCTCATTTGACTAAAGGGCCTCAGGCCCTCAGCAACAATAATGAAGAGAAAAGGAGAGAGGGGAACCCTTTGATGGAGTTCCCAAGAGGATTTAAAAAATCCAAACGGGGATCTGTTGATCAGAACTAAAAACATGGCCAAGGAAATGCATATTTGGATCCACATTCCCCACTTCTCCCCAAACCCCATTCTGGATAACATATAGTCAAGGAATGCCCAGTCAACGTGATTATAGGCTTTCTCCATATCCAATTTACAAACCACACCCCTATTGCCTAACTTGAGACAAGAATCTGGACACTCGTGAGACAACAAAGCACTATCAATTATTTGTCTACCGGCTACAAAAGCACTATGAAAATGAGATATTACCTGAGGAAGAACCTTTCTAATTCTCTAACTTAGATCCTTAGCAATGATCTTATACAAACTTCCAACCAAGCTTACAGGTCTAAAGTTTTTCATATTATCAACACCTTCAATTTTAGGAATCAAAGCCAAAAAAGTACAACCTAACTCCGATTGAAGACTACCAAAAGAATAGAAGTCATTAGCAAAAGCCATCAGATTGTCTTTAACGAGATCCTAGGACATTTGAAAGAAAGTCAAGGGAAAGTTGTCAAGGCCCGAGGCCCTGTCCCTCCCTAAATCCCCAATAGCTTCTTTGACTTCCTCGAGGCTAAAAGGCACTTCCAGAGACTTTGCCATCTTGGAGCTAAGGGAGTCAAAATGCAAATTGTCGAGAGAGGGTCATTGGAAGCTATCATCCGAAAGCAAAGAGTGATAAAAATCAATCACAGCTTTACAAATAGGATCTTTATCCATTAGTCCAATACCATTCACTGATAAGGAGAAGATACAAATGACCCTTGCTCCGGCGCTAGCGATACCATAAAAGAATTTGGTATTTTTGTCGCCTTCCATGAGCCAAACCGCTCTCAAGCATTAGCATCAATTCTATCTCATCCTCTTTAACCCTAGATTGGTGATCCAAAAGCAACTTATCTCTAGCGGCACGATCCTCTGCTGACAAATATACTCCCTTAATTTATTTCTTACTTCTCAACTAGGTCATTGTTGTGAGCCTCAACCACACTTATGAGTTATGGGAGTACCCATTTACACAAAATAGCCATGTTTTTGTGGTAGCATGGAACCAACATGAAAAAACCAAGTAAACTCAGTTTCAATGGTCACGTTCTGAATTAAACCCTTGAAATATGTACAAATTCCCGATGAGTCAGAACAACTTATAATAGTCTTGGCTTCCAGCAAATCACAATACAAACAAGAGTTTTGAATCCTTGGTAGGTACTAATTCTAAAATTGCTCGTTGAACCACTAGGTCCTTTTTGAACACTGCATCCATCCTCCCGCATCCCCAACTCTTCTTTATTTTTAATGATGACTGAAGTTCCTACCAGTAGAAAATAAAAAGGGAAGCAGGAGGTGCTCTTCACCTCCCGACAAAACTCGAGCAATGACAAGCAGAAAAACAAAAAACTTTCATGAACAGCCCAGCATGCCTCATCTTAGCCTACTAAAATCACTACTCCAATCCCCCATCATCCCCTCAAACGACCATCCCTTGAACTACTAAGACACTAATGCCTAGTTTATGATCATGGACGAAATGCTTCTGGTAAGGACCACAGCAAAGATCTGTTTCCAAAAATCATGCAGTTCCACTCTTTCCTAATCCCCCCAAAAGGATTCCAAGAAAATACAAGGCCCCATATTTTTACACCTTTTAAACAGACCGGGAATCCATTCGCAAATCACTTTCCCAACCGGTTCATTGGATGCCCAGCCAGTGTTTTAAATAGTGTGTAGCATATAGTGTAACGTTCAGCCCTCAATAGCGTGTAGCATAAGCTACAATCATATGTATCTTACATCTACTTTTTTTTATCAAAATAATAGGCCAAATATAATAAGAACAAAAAATTAAGTACAACAAACAGCAAAAAGCCTTAACTATGATGATGGGATGCCCCAAAAAATCAGGCTTATCTAATCATCAGGTCGGCCGCCCCACAGAAATGAATGCACAGCCACCCAAAAAGCCTTCACTATAGCATGGTTGGCCCACATGATGGTTGGATCCATCCTGCTGGACATAAAACCATGCCCAACTGTGGACCACCAATCCAACCATCACGTGGGCCGAGCATAGAAAACAATGCACAGCCACCCAAATACCTCCACTTAAGCATGGTGGCCCACATGATGGTTGGATCCACCCTGCTGGCCTGAGGTGTGGCAACACAGTATAAAACAATGGCCAACCGTGGGCCCCCTAAGAAAATCAAGCCCATCCAACCATCACGTGGCCATAGAAAACAATCCACAGCCACCCAAACACCTCTACTGAAGCATGGTAGCCCACATGATGGTTGGATATATGGCATAGAACCGCAGCTGCAGGCCCCACAAAGAAAAATGTTGTAGAACAATAATATCCTACAACTAATATATATGAACCGAACTCAAAAGAAAAGCAAAAAAAAAAAAAAAATGAAAAAATCCCTGGCTTGTTTGGATGCCTGTAACTTAGCTAAGTGACTTACAGGTTGTGTTTGGGGGAGAAAATTCGCCTGTAAGTAACTTACAGGCAAATCTAGCAAAAAACTGCAGGGGCTGGGGGTGAGAAGTCACTTCTTCTCTGTAAGTCACAGGCTCAACGGTCGGATGTTTAAGAAGAGGGGAAAAGTGAGAAACGCAAAAACCCACCAACCACCATTAGCAGCCATGAAGCTCCAACCAATGAAGAAAAAGCTCCAGCAGGCCTTGCAGCAGTGCAGCCAATCCACATCCTACAACACTATTACCGCAGCATAGCTTCATTTACCACACCAACAACCGCCATTGATCAGCTTCTATAAGAGGGGAAAGATAGTTTCGTCTCTCGAAACGGTTGGGTTTTTTCTGCTTCGTAAGTCCCCTGTTTTATTTTTCGCGGAAGACGGAGCGGATTAGGTCTTCTTGGATAACACTCTTGAAGATGTGTTGTATATCCACACGTGGGGCGTGTTACCCATACCGTGGGGCCCACCTTGATGATGTGTTGTGTATCTACTCTGTCCATCCGTTTCTCTTGCTCATTTTAGGACGTTGTATCAAAAATTAAGAAGATTAAAAACTCAGGTGGACCACACCACATGAAACAGTGGTGATTAAGCCCCACCATTAAAATTTCTAAGGGCCCACTGTAAGGTTTTGATAATGTTTATTTTCCATCCAACGTGTTGATAATGTCAAGGAGACCTGGATGAAGGTTATATGCAAATATCATCATCATCCTAAACTTTTATTGCCCATGAAAATGTTTTCAATGGTCATTCATCCCTGTTTTTAATGATATGGTTCAATTAAGATTTTTATCTTCTTAAGTTTTAATGAGATGGATATATATATTATATATATATATATATATTATATATATATATATATATATATTATATATATGGAAAAGGAACTATGCGCTCGAGCTCACGGTAAGCTTATCGTGAGGTCGAGTTGCGTGGGCCCCACTGTAATGTGTGTTGACCATCAACACCGTGCATTTGATGGGTACCCTTTAAATTATGGGATATCCCAAAAATCAGCCGTATACGGAACTCAGGTGGGCCATACCATCTAAAATTATGTGAAGACACCGTTAAAACATATAAAAGCACTTGGTGGGGCCCACCTGAGTTTTGAATGCGCCTGAAACTTGGTCTGAACCCTTACTCAAGTGGGACACACATAATGGATGGGCTGGATTTGTAAACCACATCTCGGTGGACCCTTAAAAATGGTTATGAATGTTTTAATGGTGTACGGCCCCTCTCCACTTCTGTATGTGGTGTGGCCCACAAAAGTTACTGATTGACTTGATTTTTGTGTCGTAGGCCCACGATGGAATGCTGCATCTGACTGATGGGGTAGATGTTCGAAACGCATCACGGTGGGACCCACACAGCTCAACCTCACAGGACGGACCTGTGAGCACAAGCGCAGTACCTTTTCCCCCCTCTCTCTCTCTCTCTCTATATATATATATATATATGAGAAATACTCACACACAACTGCTTGGACTGTCCAACTAGTTCTAATTAATTAATGCCAGTTAATGTGCAAAGAGAATTTGGACTTTGTTCGGTGGTAGCTTTCAAAATGAGCATTGGCTTAAGTGGGACCTTTTGTGCTATTAATGTAAAATTCACCCCGACCATCACGTGTCTCACATCATGTTAGACTTATAGACTGAAAATAAATCCCATCGTTGGTTCAGATGGAACACACAATTAGAAGCAGTATGCTAAAAAAGCTCACCCTCCAAAATAATTGTTTGATGAAACCCATTTGAATCACGTATGGATATGATTTTTAAGTCCCGCACCTAGCCTTACTTTCGCATCTAATTGTTGGAGTGGATTTCACATGCTCATGATTAGGGTCCTGTAAGAATCAAAGATGGATGTCTCTCCTTCAAATATTCCATTGGTGTGGTTCACCTGAATTACAAATATAACTTATATTTTCTCTCTAGACCTACAATGGGATTTCACATCTAATGGTCGGAGTGGATCTTGCGTACATGATAAGGTGGGCCATATAAAAAATCGAGGTAAGCTTTCTTTCCTACAGTCAAACTTCTTCATATTCCCCAAGAGAAAAGGTGCATGTTCTCAAAAAAGTGGGAGTACATTGGGTGCAGCGTGCACACATGCATTTCTGTGCATCCCTCATCCTCGGCCTAGCTTGATAAACGTATTATATATCCATTCTTTACATTTATATTTTTAGCTATAATAAGACAGGATTCGAAAAACGAAATGGATACATATTTCAGGTAGACCACACCACAAAAATAGTGGAAATTGGCCATTAAAAACTTTTTGTGGGCTAAAAGTTTTGGATTAAGCTGAAATTTATTTTTATTTTTATTTTCCTCCGTCAAGGTCTCTGTGACCTTATCAATAAGTTGGGTGGCAAGTAAAAAATTATGGTGGGCCCTAGGAAATTTTAATGGTAAAAGTTCAACTTTCACTATTTTTTATTTGGTGTGGACCGCTCGAGATTTATAATTGATTTCTTTTTTTATTACTATTCTAAAATGAGCTGAAAAAAACAATTGACCACATGGATATACAATACATACATGAAGGTGGGCGACATGGCCAGGGACAAATTGTGTTGCATAAGCAATGGATTGCACTTAATCCACTCTTTAACCTTATTTTTATTAGCCCACCATGATGTCTTGATGTGCATGTGAGATCCACTATGACCATCAGATGTGTGATCTTATTCTACATCTAGAGACAAAATATCAGGCTAACTTTTGATTTAGGTTGGACACACCAATAGAACAATAGATGGAGAGACATCTACCTTTGATTTTTAGAGTACCCATGATCATGAGTAAGTGAAATCCATTCCAACCATTAGATGCCACATCAAAAGCTAGACATAGAACTCAAAAATCAGGCCCATACTTGATTTAAGTGTGCCTCATGAAAGGAATTATTTTAAAAGGTGAGCTTTTTTTTAAACACTATTTCCAATTTTGCGGTCCACTTGAACCATGGATGTAGTTGATTTTCGGTTCTTATATCTAACATGGGCTGACACACTTGATGGTCAAGGTGAATTTTACACTAACACCACAGTGGGGCCCACCTAAGTCAAAAATCATTTTCAAAAGACCTCTTAAAAGGCTAACGTGAAGCAAACGCCCCTCTCTCTCTCTCTCTCTCAACATTAATTAGCATTAGAGAAAAAAATTCTCATTAAATGCCTAGCTAGTTGGACCAAAACTCATGGTCCAACTAGTTGTGTGTGAGCATATCTCTCTCTCTCTCTCTCTCTCTCTCTCTCTCCTCTCTCTCTCTCTCTCTCTCTCTCTCTCTCTATATATATATATATATATATATATATATATATATATATCAAGGTGAGCCCCACACAGTTTAGGTGCTCCACATGTTTTTTTTTTGTGCTCCGAATGTAAGTTCTCCATATGTTTTTTGATTGGTATCCAATCACCACTGTTTTCTATACCATGTGGCTTACGTAATATTAGGATTTGCTTCATTTTTTGAGCAACTCTAAAATGAGCTAGCAAAACTAACGGACGATGTGGATATACCATAAATATATGAAGGTCTTCCCCACTGTCCAGTTCATTCAGGTGGATCATGTTTCTTTATTTATTTATTTATTTTTTTTAATTATTTTAAAGCATTTGGATGGTGTATCTTTTGGGCCCACTATTATTATTATATGGGCCATAATATGATTCCATGATTATTGATTTGTACGAGTGAGCCATCTCAAGCTTAATAGGATTCCATAATTATTGGTCCGTGTTTGGATGCAACATCTTCTTGAAGTCAGGGGCAACTCCAAGGGGTGGGTAAGTGAGGCAATCGCCTAAGGCATTCTAATTATGAAGGTCTTATATTATAACAAAATTAAAATTAAGAATAAGAAAAAAAACCTAAATTTTTTGAAATAAAATTTATTGGCCTGCAAAATAGGAACATCTAAAAATTAGTTTGCGAATTTGAAATTGAAAATAAAAAACAAATCCTAAAAACTAGCACTGCCAATAATAACGGTCTAACTCTGTCGTCTCTTTTCAAAATAATAGCATCATTCTCAATAAATTCTTCTCCTAAAACCTAGGACCACAACAACCTACTTTATTGCTAATTAAGTTCTCAAAAAATTAAATTATAACGTCATTTTTCTAAATTAAATTCTAACTTCATTTTTCTAACAGTACAGTGACACACTAATGTCTAATTAGATTATTAGTAGTGGATTGTTCTTTTTGCTAAACAGCAAAACAATCGCACAATACAACCGACTTTTTTGCTAAGCAAAGCAGCTTCTCAATTTCAAAGTATTTACAGTTGCATCTACATAAAAATGTTTTTTAAAACTAAGGATTATAAAAAACTATTTATGAACGATTATGTCTCAAGATAGATTAAATGGTTTAGCAATTTTATCTATCAAAACTGATTTATTGGGTAAACTTAAATATAAAAGTTTAATTAGTAATTTTTCATCTAAAAAGGCAAGAAGCAAATTTATGGTTTAATTTCGAATTTATTATTATTATTATTATTTAAACTAAAAAGCATCATTTTTATGACTTGCTTAAGGCCCCCAAAAATGTTGAGCCGCCCCTGCTTGAAGTATTTTATGGGCAACCGTAAGGAAAAGCATACATTTGCTCAACCGTAAGGAAAAACTAACACTAAATAACTTACAACTTACATTTAAATAAGTTATTTGTAAGTAACTTTCACTTGTAAGTGACTTATAAGCTTAAAAGAACTTACAACAAAAACATACTTCTATCAAGTTTGAGAAGAGATTTAATTCATAAATAAATTGAATTTTTGAGCCGCATAGTCATAAGAACGAAAAAGAGAGAATTTTATCTTTTTCATTTGTTTGGGCTCCAAGGCTCTTGAAATCCAAAAAAATGGACCATCTTGTGGAGTTGATTGATCAGCCAAAATCTCCACTTAGATGGTTCATTGGAATTCGACAATCAAAATGTAGTTTACGAACCATAGACGAATTGCGATACAAAACTTAGGGCTTCATGTCGAGCGGATAGGCTTGTACAACTGGCTGGAAGTTTCTTTGGTGTGGATTCATTCAGGTCAAGACCCACCATGGATTAGGTGTGGCCCTGGTCCACCTCGATGCATATATTTCATATCAACGTCATTCATTTGATATATGTGACACCCCACCCAGGCCAGCAACTTAATAAGGCATGGATGATCCCTAAGAACTGAACATAAAACTCACACCCTACCCAAAACCACAACCATTTCCCAAACCTGATTCAAATTCTAACCAAACCCGAGCCATTATGAGTCATCGTTCAAGTCAGAGCGTGCCCAAAAATCGATCCATTTCTCGAACCATTTTCAATCTATTTCCAAGCCAATATCAAGCCATTTCTGAGCCCAAATATCCAAAATAGGCTTCGGGCCGCTCTCAGGGCCTGAAATAGGCTCACCGGCCAAACCACGGGAGCAACCGTACCCAAGCGGTAGTATGACTACCACCCCCTATTCGACAAGTGTCACCTCTGAGCACACAGTTGTCTCCCCTCCCAAAGTCAACTCTCCTAAAGAATTACATTTAACATTCACTCTACTTACCATCCTACCAAATTCCCTCTCCAAAAGTCAACTATTTTATAAACTTACCCCCAATATTTACTCTATTTACCATTCTACCAAACCAAAAGTTAATTCATTTATAAACCTACCCCTAACATTCACTATATTTACCATTATACAAAACCAAAAGTCAACTCTTTTATAAACATACCCCCAACATTCACTCTATTTACCATTCTACCAAACTCAATAGCCTATGAAAGCATGCCATGTGGCATTACCCTCCCCTCAACCAATCATAAGCTGCCACATCAGCATTATCCTCCATAAATTTTAAAATTATCAAAATATCATCCCAAAAGGCTATAAATAGCATTCACTTCTCTTCATTTCACACAACAACAATCAATTAAGAGTGTGAGAGAGAGAGAGAGCAAGTGAGTGAGAGTGAGAGGGAGTGCTCAAGTTCCCAAACTCTCATCTTTTAGTCCCCCTTCTAGCCTCCTCCAACCATCCCTTAGCCATTGAGTCCTACTTGAGTCAATCATCCCCAACCACGGTGCACCCAAACATCCAAGCCATTTCAAGTGCAAGTCAACGTCATGCAATCATCACTAGCATTCATATTTCACCACATCTCATCATTACTTCCCCTCTCAACCCTCCTGCTCTTCTAGATTACCATTGAATGTATGATCTGTGACTTGCTAGAACTCTGGATCCTATCACATCAGAAACTTATGATGACCTAGTCTATTTTTAATGATATTTTAGCATTGTCACATCTGTTCAAAACTCTTATAGACATTATTTAGACATATGCTTTGTGGCTTGCCGAAATTTCGATTCTTGCCATATTAGAAATCCGAGTCTTTCTAATCCATTTTTAGTACTTCATATCCTACCATTTTATCTCATACGATCAGCTTACCACATGAAGCAAAGACCGTACATCTGTACAGGCAGAGAGGGTGCCTAACACCTCCTCTCTTTGTAACCAAGGTCTCTTAAATATCAAATCACATATCAAGAGTCAACTTAAAGCAAGAGAGTCTTCGAATTCTCTAGCTTTACATATTCTGCAGGTTTTAACCAACTGCGGGATTTTTGAGTTAAGTGGGTAGTGGCGACTCCAAATCTACATCAACAATCCAAATCACCCCCCACTACAAACATAAATCTACGTGGGTGCTGATATTCGCGTTCACAGTATGTCGTATCATTTCAAAGCAATCAATCAAATTTTATCATTTTATCTTTTATCTCAACTTATACTAAGAGTATCGTTAATCCTTAGCCATAATCTTTAGTTGTAATCCAAGTTTACGCTCATATGTTAGATTTGTTATTTATCCAATATCAAGCAATTCCTTCAAGAGACAATTCTTGCATTTGTTCATAGTGATAGATTGTGAGTTTTTCATTTTGTTTGATTTGCACTGGTATTCTGAAAGTTTTTTCTTGTAATGTCCTAGATTTTTTATATTTAAAATTTAAAAATCCTTAAACTCTCTTTAAATTTTTTTAAAAAAATTTACCTTATGTTGTTACTTACTACCCTTAACACATATACAAGTAACAAATGCTTGAGTACAAACCATTTCACTATTAGACTATTTCTCCATCACCATTTTGTACAAACTGTGATAACTCTCCCAACACACATGACACATTTGCATAGAAATCCAGACCACCTATAAATTGACGATCAAACTATGAACATAGCATAATTTGAAAGTCACATTGATAAGATAGTTACAACTTCTATTTCTTATCTTGTAGCTTGTTTTGCAACTTTGATTTGAAGCTCTTACATTTTTTTTTTTTTTGCAAATGATCACTTTTGGTTAGTCAATCCCAACCATCTTATATGTGGTTTAGAAAAATAGGCAACGTCGTAAATGGATAGGTTCAATATGATCTCATAAAATGTATTATGACATAATTGACAAGTTGCACTAGCTATCTCAACCAAAATAAAGGAAAACTAATACCTGAAATATTTTCTTTCCACCCGTTCATTAATAATTTTGTACACTACAGCCCACTCGGGAAGTGAATGAGCACTATTATTATACCAGAACATCTAAAAAAGTGTGGTCCATTAGATAGAAATATTGGATCGTGCATAATTCTATATATTTTAAAATGCTCCATGGTCTCATACTTGACAATATATATATTTTTTCTTTTATATATATATTGCAAGCAAACTTCTGTATATGTGATCCAAGCCATTACTCTGATGGGTCCTAATATGTCCCTCAAATGACTTGCCTAACTGCATATAGGGTTAGGCTTGGTTTTAATCCTATAATAAAAATTGCTTATTGGTTTTATCCCATCATATAAGCATGGGCCTAGGTTATACTTCGCAAGTCAGGGTCGAATAGACATTGGTTAGCTCTAGTCTAGTTGGTTCACGATCTTACTTGCAAATGTACGTCATGCATACAACATTTTTTTTAAAAAATTGATAAAGCATGACTTACTATTCATGCCATTTGAGTTGCATGATTATAACACACTAAACTACAACTTTATGAGTTATCAAAGCTTAAAAGGTACTTATAAAATCTCTAGACTTAGAGCAACGATTTTAAATTAGAAATTAAATCGATTATAGTGTTGAAACATATGATATGGTAGTGATTATTTTTCAATGTTGTTATTTAGTTAAATTTTTTGCATCTACATATGTTTTAATATATGTTATTAAATTTATATTAAAAAAATCATTTGATTA